>JAPYYT010000369.1:0-54583 GCA_030522565.1 Ceratosolen corneri
TCTATCTATCTATCTATCTATCTATCTATCTATCTATCTATCTATCTATCTATCTATCTATCTATCTATCTATCTATCTATCTATCTATCTATGTATCTCTCTTTAGTCCTCTTGCTTGGACTATCCCACGTTCTATCTCATGGACAACTGAATACTACAGACGGTGGTGATCGTTCTCTGTTCTCAACTCAGATTCACTTTATTGTACCGCGTTGTACTTTTACGGCTTCACACTTTTAGTCCCCTAACTTCCATAGAGGAAAGTGTGTGTGTGTGTGTGTGTGTGTGTGTAACATATTAAAAAGATTGCATCAACAAGAGTCTCTTTTAAAAAGTCAAGCGAATGATTTTAAAGCTTTATTTTAAATATAAATTAATAATATATAATATCGATAAATTTATAATCATTACTTTTATTCCATTACTGAATTTACATGATTTGGATTTTAACAATTATCTGAATTAAAATTTTATTCTAATCGTTAATTGAAATTCCCATAAGTATTGATATAAATTTACTTTAGCCTTGGCATTTCTCTCTCGGCACAAAATCAGCATTACAAAACATGCATCAGCAAATTTATTCAAGCCTAATTTAATGTCAAGAAACGTATAATAAATACATCTCATGAAGAAATCAAACAAATAAAATGAGAATATTATGAATGTAAACAGTTTTGATGCAATATGTACCTGTATACTTGAGAGCGAAAATTCTTATTGAATTCGGCTACTTAAGACAGTAGTGAAAATAGTAGTGAAGATAGCCAAGCACAATAATGCCTAAATATCAAAGTCGGGCAATAAGAGAAATATTATAAGTAGCCGACTATAAAATCCGCGAGCACCAAAGCGAAGTTTTGGTGCAAAAGGGCAGGCAGAATCGAAATGAGTACACACGAAGGTAGAACAGTTAATATAGCGCACAATCTCGGCTATAGTAAGATACTCCTAAACTGGTGGATAGCAAAGCAGCTGACCCTTCTTCCTTCTTCGTTTTCTTATTGGAGCCCGACCCTCGTAACGAGTGAGATTTGCCTAGGACAGTAATCTTTCGCAAAGTGGCGGGCTGCCCTCGTAATAGCCGGCAAGTCGCGTCTTTAGGATGAACTCGGCCACGTAAGGTAAGAAGAAGCAGGGCAATTTGTTGGTATCAGGTGCGCGGCGTGTCTCAAGTTGTAAGCCCGGCTACCTCGACCACCGTGTTCTGCGCCAGCAATTAACTCCATTACCACCCTGTAATATCACGTGGGCTGAGTTTCAAGGCGGTCTGCGACTAGTTAAGCCCCCGCTCCAAAGCCTCGGACTCGCGTCTCATTGGGGCCGGGCGGAAGAAGAGGAGGTCGACCAGCAAGGCCAGCTGTTCGTCTGCAAATCGGTCTAAACAATGAGCTATATCCTCGTGCCCCCCGTGGGTATTGTTATTTATGCATTCCTGTCTGGCCAGACTTAAAATTCTTTGAATATTCTATCGTCGGATTTTAGCGACAGTCTGAATTCAATGAACTTTGCTTAAGCATCTACTGGCCTTATTGATTCGTACTAAGTCCAGCGTATTTTAGATATGTTTCGATAATGGCTCGACAATTTTCATGGAAATTTCCTCTTTAATCATTGAATAATTCGCGCCCGACGGCACAGATAAATGGCGTGATTAATAAATGCATAATTTGGGCCGATTTTGCTGTAATTTGACTGTTCTATAATGACTATCCATTTATTGCCAAAGCAGTTTTTATATAATTTTATGAAGATTGTACTCGATTAGATAGTCATTCGACTCATCGACCACGGACTTAACTTTGGTCAAATATTAAATTGGACGTATGCGCAAGACACACGCGCGCGCGTCGTTTCGTGACAGAATTCCTTAATTTTCGTTAAATTCGTTAAATTTCTCTGCACATGAGTAAGAGATCCCGTTGCCGTTTTTCATTGGACAAAGCACGTAGGACATATTTGTGCAGTCGCGCATTATAAAAGAAGCAAGGGACGAAATAGCGGCCAAATCATTTCGAATCATGAATATTTTAGCGCTTCATTGGAATTGCGAATAAACATCCGAGTCGCTCACCCTGCACCAGCGAATACATCGCCTCTGTGGCTTATAGCTTCCATTCATATATTCATAGGTGATTCGCAGCAATGTTACGCCGACTCAGCCGCTCGCATACATCAAGTCCGGAAGTGATGAAGCAGCCTCGAGTCGTAGGTTGGAGGTCACCTTAGCCGTTCAAGAAGCGCGTTCTGACTGATTGCCAACTCCCAGGACGCGACGTCGAGGTGGTGCCTCCTCTGTAATTTCTAAGCTGTCTCTCGATACCACATCTAGGCTTCAGTTGAATTGAGAGCCGCAAGAAACTGCCCGACAAACTGTCGTTTCTGACTTTTACTATATGACCAGAATAAAACAGTAAGGAGAGGGAGCGAACGGGAATTAGTATGAAGGGGAGGAATAAACTTAAGGCTTTCTTCGATAGTCATTTTTAATTTTTAAACTTTTAATTCTTACTTCAAATCGCTTTGGTCAATTAATTTGGCCATTCAATTAATGTATGCTTGTTATAAAGCACTATAGTTCAATAAAAATTGTTACATTAGGCGAGCTAAATAGTGTCTTATAAGACACGCGGTGATTGATTTGTTATATTTTTGGACGCCGCCGATCAATCAATACTTACGGAATAAGCACATTATCAACTCGAAATAATGATGAATCTATTATCATGCTTAAAAATTTAAGAATTCAAAGTTCAGACCATTCCGAACATTATAACTTGCTGGTATTGTATTTTACCTTGATTGTAATTGGCATTCAATATAATATTATCTTTAATCCGAATTAGTTCCATTAAAGAAAAATTTTAGTATCTTAATTTGTTAATACTATCAGTCTATTACTTTGATAATTATTAAAGGTGCTTTATTATTGTTTATTATACAATTAATCATTGTAATAATGAATACAGTTGGAAACATTTATAATATTAAGGGGCATAATTTACAACTCATATAAAAGTTTGTTAAAATTTTTGTTTCAAAATAGAAAGACATAGTGAGGTAAAGTAAAGAGCGTTAAGAATCCTAAAGACAAAAAGCAATCAATCTATATAAATAAGATACATTCCTAGCCACGCGTGCGTTTATACATGAGTGTATCGGGCTGTGTGTCTTTTTGTGTGCCTGTGTGTCTGTCAGTCTCTCTCTCTCTCTCTCTCTCTCTCTCTCTCTCTCTCTCTCTCTCTCTCTCTCCCTCTCTGTCCGTGTCCACATATGATTGCATACGCATGAATATGCGTGCAAGTGTAGATGAGGCTGGGTGAGAGTAGTGCGTGAGAGTGAGAGAGAAGTGGAAGTAAAGTACCGAGAGATGACAAAGCTGCTCGTTAGGTTCGCCGAGGGCTCTCCTGGCCTACGCCAAGGGTGAGAACGTGCTTAGACCTCGATCTGTCCCTTCGCGGTCCCCCCCCCCTCCCCCGCGGCCGACGGTCTCTCTCTCCTTCTATTATTCGTGGACATATCTTAGGCGTCTTACCGCTCTCGCTCGATTCGTCGACTGCAGTGCGGTAGCACACCCTTTAATGTCGAGATGCGATGGTCACTTGCTTGCCTATCCGACAAAGAAACTTCGTCGAGGAGCTGAGTACGGTCATCGTCTCCAGCCGAGGGGAGACATGGCTGCCCCGTACTTTCAAATGTCTGAGGCTATTTTTTCTTCGATGCTCATTATTTTCAACTATTATTTGCTTTACGAACGGCGCTTTCTGTGCCTGCAATTTCACTGGATTATTCAATGAGCTACGGTGAACAAGAAGTCGCATTTTCAAATTAACTTTCAGACTCTCATCGGCCTAAAATTATTGCGACTGCATTTTTACAATGTTGTTCTAGTGTTTAGTTTTCCATTTGCATTAATCAGTAAATAGTGCAAAATACACAAATCATATGAATATGAAATACGAAATGAAACATTTCTAAGGAATGTTAATTCTAAGGACTATTGTTTTCGGTTTGTTTCTATATCTGTATTGTTTCTACAATACAGACTATTGCAGCTTAAAGCTTTAAAAAAAAAAAAACTAGTTTATTTATGAGTCATCGATAGACTACTGGTTTGTCGATAAATTTTACGAAGAAGGAAGTCGCATGTTACCGCAAGAGAAAAGCGCTGACCAATTTCCTTTTCCGTGTCACTCTTTCCTGCTTCAAATTTTCAATTTCATCGCACTGAGATGTGCACACACTCCTCGGAATCTCTTCCAGATTAATGGGATCTCATTTAAATACAAATCTTATACCGATACAAAGGTTTCTCTTTCCTACGACAAGGATAAAGAGATACGCAGAAGTTAAGGAAGAGAGAGAGAGAGAGAGAGAGAGGGTAAGAAGGGGCCAGCGGAGGTTAGTGAATAAGGGTTGAAGTATGTTTGCCGTTCGAGTAATGACCCAACCAAGGGTCTGGACCACTGGCCATGATGATGGTTGCGCAGAGAATGGCCATGCAAACAAGCCTATCCTTCTGAAATTGCTGACATAATATCTTTCTCTTCCTCCGACTAAACTCTCATTGACCTCTTCTACACGTTTCTCCTTATTCATTGAATTTTATGCAGTAACGCGTCCTTTCTCCTTCATTTACCCACTTTTAATCCTGAAGTATGTCACTTTTAGCATAAAGCTAATTAAAATTTATTTAGTTTCATATCTTGTAAATTTATCAGCTGACTAAACGAGGAGAACAGTTCTATTTTTCATGAATTACTCCGTCATACGAAATTTTTTACATTTGCCATGTTCATGGATAAACTTATTTTGAATGGCAATTTGATATATCAATTAAGAAGTATCTTTAACAGATTTGCAATATATTACAAAGTCATTCTAGTCATTGCCATATATATATATATATGATATTATTTTCTCTACAATAATTTTAAAAAATTTTCTGCAGATACATTTAAATATATACATTAAAGCCTTGAGTATTAGATTAGACCAATCACTTTATACCTGAACCCTAGTAGAATTTTAAGCAGCTTCAGGTCAGTTTCTAGCTACAATAGCTTAACTGACTTATCTAACGAGCCAATAACTGCTTAAATTTCCATCATACTAAATATCAATATATTTTACGATCGTAATTTAATTTGTTTACAGCATTCTTTGTTCTGTGTCAAAAAAAAACTAATTATGTCAAAGCAGCTTCATTAAAAAATTAATGTTTAAAATTTTTTTAATAACTCAATTAACAATTTTGTAATTTCTTAAATTTAAAAAGAATGTATTATCATGAAATATTTTAAGTACTTTAAACTGGTATGCTTTGATTAATATTGTATTTTGCACATTCACACGAAAAAATTATTTCCTTAAAAATAAATTATATCAAAAAGACATTCGAAAAATAGCTTTAATTTTTTGATTTATTAGAAGACTATGAATTTATGTAAATCTATATTCAAAAGTCCGTAAGATTTCATCTAAGCTTTTCAATCTATTTTCGATAATTTGACAACCATTCTTAGCGAATAATGAACGAGATATAAATAATCAAACGTCTGAAGAAGATAGTAAGTTTTAGTACTTCTTCTCTTCTCTCTGCCGATTATGTCTTCGATGTCGTTGTCGAAGGAAAAATCCTTCCGGCCAATACACGCATCCGGCTAGATCGCCTAAGAAACTACAAATAGTCCAGACTCGAGGATTCTTTAAAATCAGTGTCTTGCCGTCTTCTTTTTCTTTTTTCCTCTCTTTCTATCTCTATCGTTCCTTGATTCTCTCCCTTCAATTCTTGCAATACGAGATTTCTGGCGGGGTGATAGAGAGTGACTTTTTAAAGCAAGTAGTTCCAAAAGAAAAGGGAGAGATGGATGGGGAAAGTAAGAGAAACAGAAGAATGATACACGGAAGAAGCCAAAGAAGAAGACGTGCAACGGGGATAGAAAGGAAGCGGAATCAAATCAAAGTTGGTAGAACCTCGAATCCTTCGTGGAATGAGTCAAAAGTGCGCGCAAGAGAAAAAGCTTTTATATATGTGTATGTATATATGTGGCCGTAACGGAAGATGAGACGAAAAAGGAAGGAAGAATGGCTGACTGACTGTTCTCGCCGATCAAATTTCCAGAATGGCTCAAGCTCCATTAAACAAAACCTGACCTTCTCTCTCTCTCTCTCTCTCTCTTTATCTCTATTTCTATCTCTATATCAATCTGTATCTCTATATGTATATCAATATTCATATCCCTGTATGAAGATACACCTACGTAAGATTATCCTATAAACTGTCACACAATACACCATCCTAATAGTTTGAATAGTTTGTATTGCAAAAAAACTTATTTGCCTATCCGAATCTTATACTGTAAGAAATATTATGTGTTCAATTTTGCAACAATATAAATGCCGTAAGTTCAAAATCCTAATTCATAGAAATTCCCTATTATTTCTATCCTATGTTTTTCTTTTCTAATTTTATGTAAACACATACTTTTAGACCGTAAAGAACGATACAGTTATGAATCAAACTTTTATTGTAAACTATATTACGAACATCTAAACTGTATTGCAAAAAAGAATTAGATATAATTTATTACTAATTTAATCATTATTCCTAAAATTCGCATTTCAATTATATAAAAATAATCTTTTCTGTAAATAAATGTATTATTTAATGTATACATTTAATGTATATATAATGTAATTTAATGTAATTTAGAATTTTAATAAGAATGTAATGAAAATAATAATATAATTGTTTTTATTATTATTATCATTGTTATTATTACTTTTTAATATTATAATTTTAATAATATTATAATTATAAGAATAATATAGATAGTGATATCGTTATTAATAGGGAAAATTACGATTCACAAATCTCAATGTACATATAATCTATTATTTTATTATCTAATATCCATAAAATTAACTTAATACTAAGAAACATATCTTTTAAATTAAAGTTTGGATAATTAGCGTTATTTTAGTAATCAAGTACGCTAGATTCAATGACCACGACGTAGATCAGCAAGCCAAAAATTTAATTACCGTACCGATACAATTATACTGCAGTATAATAATAACACTCGCCGTAACAAACGCCATGGCTCCGTTTACATCTTCTCGCGGTGTGTACTGCACAAGGATTCGATAACCCAAGCGCGCCATATTCCTTGCATCCCGCGAGTTTGTCTACTCACGTTACTCCTTAGATATCGATAGCTCGTCTACTTTAAACCTCTATGCTTCCGACGGTCTAATATCCTCATTGTCTAACTCCGCGCATACCAGCTCCTCTCTTTCGTGCTTCTGGCCACACACCAACTCCACCCCCACCAACGTTTTCCGCTAACCCTACCACCACCCCCCCCCCCTCCCCGCAAAAATTTTCGAAGCCACGTTCGCGCGTCTAAACTCTCAAGTTCGCGACGCTACGACCTGCTTCTCTCCCCCAAGCGACCCCGTGACGGAAAGTCCTGCGGCATCGCTGCTTGACGAGCTTTTCGCCTAAGGATGAGGCCATCAAGCGCACGTTGCGCCTTGTGTCAGCACCATATACATTGCCAAGATATGGAGATGAGTGTCGGATATAACCCCGTGAAGCCCCTCCTTCGACGAGTCTACTCGCAGCCTTTATTCCGCGATGTGGCCATGAGTCTGCACCGGGCCACCTCCGCACATATTGTCATAATTTAGCAAACAGCGCACTTTATAATTAAAAGCTCGATGCGCCTGGGCTTACGATACGATCCACTCGTGTAATTAAGCCGGTGAGTATTATTAAGGTAACATTCTGCTGGATTTTTTTAGTCTTCTGGAAGTATATAAATCATGTGCAGATGCCCGAATTCTGCTTCTACAGTATTAGCTCAAATGAAATTGCAATTGCCACCCGACCAAGACATTCTACATAATGCCTCTATATGAAGCTAATAATTCAAAAGTATGAATCGATTGGGTAGCAATTACAATGCCAATTGCATATTTTAAATATAAAAAGAAATAAAAAATAATAAAAAGCCATATATTGTACTTTTTTGTAATGTACTCTTATTTGTCATTGGTCACATTGTAATATTTATCTTAACTGAATATATTATAAAGTTGTATGATCATTTTTTTATGATAATTGTGTGATGCAATGATGGACATTGGAAAAAAAATTGTAAATATTATAATGGATAAATCGGAATATGTAAACTTCGGATGATATTGTGGTTGTAATAATAAAACTTGATTGTGTTTTATAATCCGAATGGAATCCCTCCTTCGATCATCAATACAAACTTTTGAAACGTTTCACCTCTAAAGGTAACGGAAGCAATTCGCCTAAATCAGTGCAAACATAGCCTTGTAGTGTTTACAGTACTAATAAATAGACTCTTACTTACCTCTTGGCGCATTAGATCTCTACGTATCTCTAGGAAACGTCGAATCGAGCCTTTCCACCCCGTATGTAATTAAATTGCCGTCGTTTTGAAAATCGAGTCGTTCCATGCGCCGTAAAAAGCAAAGTACATTCCGCCTCTCTTTCTCCCCGTCCTAAGAGTTTATCGTATATAAGGGGACTTGTTTTAAGGGGCTAAAGGGTGATCGTACAGGCATTGGCACACAAGAGTAAGAGAGAGAGAGAGAGAGAGAGAGAGAGGGACGGAGCAGCTGCCAATGGGAGAGCGACTATTGGCTGGGAGCGGCCCCGGCCATCTTGGATTTTTCTGGTCTGGCTTCAATGCCATTTGAACAATGATAGGCGCATAAAGCGGGACCAAAAGGTAAAGAGAGAATCGAGAGGATCCCCGGGCGTGTGCTGTCTGCCTTCTACGCGCGTGTTTATCTCGACGAAGGTATTATTCGCGTATGTGGTCAATAGCCGAGGTTACTTGCCCCTAATAACTCGAGACAGCTTTGCTCCTTTCTTTCCCCCATCCCGTCTAATTTCACCGACCAAAGGAGCTTGTCAAGCCCTTCGTAGCCTCAGACATTTGACAAAGTAATTATCCGCTTTTGACTCGAAAGGCTCTTTTTCCACATACCAACATCTACATACATCTACATCCATATATACACGCATATATGCATGCCTTGTCAGACAGAGTTTAAAATCGTACGTAGTTTGAAATCATGGGTCACGTGATTAGCTTAAATGATTCATTAAGATATAAATATGTTTAGATTTTAATATACATTGTAACGATGTAAATATTACTCCATTATTGTGCCGCGTGAAATGCCTTGAAAATGATCAAATAAATAATTAATATTTGAGAGGACTAAGAATGAAAGCGATACGATATGATTCGGCCAAGAGTCGTCAAGCTAATAGTTTCCAGTTTTTTTTTCTTCTACAAGTGCACTATCCATTAATATCGTTAAACACTATTTGTCAGTTGTTATCAACCCAAGTTACGAGTATGTAATTAAATCCTGGTCAGCTACTATATAGTGGTGTTACAAATTACTCGGAAAGTTCACAAACGATTAAATATAATGATAAATAAATATATATAATAGTACAAAAATAATTAATGGAATTAAATTATAAATTCTGTGTAATTAAGTTTTATCGTTATCATTCGTATTATTACACAATTCATAATAGGTCACTGTTCTTTTGATTGAAAAATGAAATTTCCAATTTCATTGGGCTTTTCTAGAAAAATACTTAATTTACCTGTGCCTTGCCGTACAGTATAATTATTTAAATAGCAAATATTTAGTTATGAAAAGTTTACATTTAGTTAAATATTTTATTACGAACGGTTCTTTAATAATTATTCTAATTGAAATATCTTTAGATTATCAATAACAGGTTTCGCTGAACCGTACATTGCGATATAAATTTTTTAGCCTTGAAAGAATTAATTACTTCCTTATGAAGGCTGTTTTACCTTAAAATTAAATTAAAATTCTCACTAAACCATATTTGTATTTATGTTCGAAGCCTAAGTCTACGCACAACAAACAGTAGTTTTCTCAATATATTTACATATTAACACTTTTAGTGATTAATCTAACAATTTCCCCGTATATTTATATTATCAAAGTGATCTAAAAATTCTTTACCTATTGAAAGAAATACAATCTTAAAGTGAAAGGTACATTATCATTATTGTGCAATATACATTGAATTTATTGAATTAATAATTAACGAATTGTAATTATTGTGCTTATATAAAGCGAGTACAAGATCAATCAAACATACTGTAATAATTTGTTCTACTTATTCATTAAATAAAAATATAATACTTCATTGAGGTAACATAACTCATTAGTGAAATTATTTACTTTTAATTAAAAATTTATATAGCTGAAATTTTCATTACAATAATGTATTTTGCATTTTATTAAAAATAGGGAATAGTGATTGATTACAATAAGATTAGAATTATGAATGTTTGATTGAAATTTATAGAAAATAATTTCTAGTTATAGAACAGAAACAAACAATATTATATTTTGAATATACTAAAAGTCTCAATGCATACAATTAGATACAATTTCTACTTGATAATATAGATGAAATTGATTTTTTTTTCATATGAATAGAAAATATTTATAAATTTCTCGCACTTTTTGTAGTTTTGTAAAAAATTTTGGTTTTTACTGATAGTTTTGTGTATAAAATGTTGTAATTATTAATGCATATATTATAAATAGTTTTATAAATTATAGTTTTATAAATTATTTCATAATTATAGCTTTATATATAGAATGTTAAATTTATTAATTTCTAAACTATAAATGGTTTTATAAAATTTTTGGTTTTTTTTTTTATAGTTTTATAAATTATAGTCTTATGAAATATTTTATAATTATAGTTTTATATGTAAAAGACTTTTATAATTAGAAAAAAAGCTTTCACGTCTTAAATGTCTCGGGGGAAATTCGGAAAATCGAAAAAAATGGAAAAAAATGCAAGAAAAATGTTCCTTTACGTTTGCCTTGAAAAGCAACAGTTAAAATGGAAGAAAATCATGGAAGAATTTACGTTATTTCGATGTCATGGTAATGTAGTTAAGCGTGATTTGATTAATTCCCAGGCTAATTATATTTATCGAGTTAAAAGATACCCTCAACAATGTACGAAATAGATATTAACGCGTTTCCTCACTCTCGCAACTCTCTGTTTTCAACTATCACGTTGGATAAATAGATTTTAATTAAGTTTGCAATTAATTTTAAATTACTCAGCTGAGCAAATATAAATTTCACGCGCAAATTTAATCCCTCCAATAAATTAGGCAAACCGCCTCGAACCGCTATACGCGCATAAAATTTGATTCCCCGGCAGTTAATAATAAACGACGCGCCGAATGCAATGAGAACGCTAGGTAGGGACTTGTTAGGTACGTTAGGAATCGACTATCTATTGCATGAAATAATTGCATGAAATAATTGCGTCGAACCGATTGAATGATAAGCTGTTAACAATCGGCGGTAGAATAATAAAGCATAAGCCGGCGAGAAATTGCGAGGAGTCGATATGGCGAAACTGCGGGGCCGGAACCTGGCGGCGGCCAGGTTTGGCTTGGAATAATTTCCGAGCCGCCTCGCTCGCCCCGACGACAAAAGTCAAAGAGCAAACACCGAGTCCCGCAACGAAGCGCAAAAATTGAAATGGGAAATCCTCCTGAGAAGAAGAGATCCTTCGGCCTCCCCCGAATTAATCCAGCCGACTGGCCGACATAATCCGCCGATCGGGCGCTCCAAACTCCCAGCTTCGGCCAATCCCCGTCGAGTGTTTGCCTCCGCTTTCTCATCTCGGCGCGCTGATAAAACGAGGAAAGAAAGCAAATGAACGGGCCTCGATTATTTGAGCGGGCGATGTCCGGGCGAGCGTCTTCGGCAAACAAAACTCCTCGGCTTACTCGCACGTCCCCGTGTTATCGCACGAAATCCAGGGCGCGAGGCTCGGCCAGCGGCCACGATCCCATATAATGCGCGATCACGCGGACGAGCGTGCGGTCGAGAGAGAAAGGGGGGGGGACGATGGGGGTGCGCCTCGGCGAGGAAGCCGCTGCCCGTGTGGGTGCGCTGCGGGAAGGGTTGGCGCGTGCGCGACCGCCGGCCCCGGGATTAGGAGCAATTATCGAGAAACGGCGCGGCGTGGGCAGACCACAGGAGGCGCGCGGCACGTAAGCGATTCGCACGATGTGATTCTGTGCGAGCCGCCGGGAATTTAGTCAATCGATCGCCGGCGCTTGACAAACAACTTTGAAAAATTCAATCTCGCCGCCCGATTTACCGCCTTGCGCCCACCATCTATCGCTACGATTGCCCCTAGCGCCCCCCCACCTCCTCCCCCTCCTCCTGCCGTTGCTGCTCCCGTTGCTGACGTTGCTGCCAACGCTGCCAACGCTGCTGCCAACGCTGCTGCTGACGTTGCCGTTGCTGCCAACGCTGCCAAGGCTGCTCCTCCCCTCCCTGCTCGGTACGTCGGCTGCTTGTGTGGGTACGAGGGCGCGCGTGCCAGCCGATGGGCCTTTGTATTATCCTTAGCCGGTAAATCATTGCGTATGGCTGGTCGAGTGCTTGTTTAGACTGATGCGCATTTGTCGTGACGATTGTGTGGATGTTAGCCGAATAATGGAATAGGATATCACGCTTGACATTCTTCGATTTCATTAGTTGCTTCTGCTCGGCGGATTTTTCGCACAACTTCGAGCCTACTTTAGATTCGCGAGATTATCGAAGGTACGGAAGCTACGCGATGAAAATTAAAAATAAAAATAAAGGACGAATTTCTCTTGGTTCGAACTGCTCTCTGGGGTATTTGATTTTTTCCTCCGCATATTTCGGCCCACGCTTTCATATTGGAATTCCCTGGATAACCCCAAGGATGTCGCATCTCCCTCTGATTTACGTCTTATACGAATAATTAATAAACATTTGTCGAGTGATATTACTAAATTTTGTTAGGCTGCAGAGGACTGAGGAGGGGAATAGGGATTAACGTGAGCCGAGCTCGACTATTTTTTTCCGTTTGCAGCATCATTGGCAAAAAAATTATCGCGCAAATAATGACGTCAGTATCGCACACTTACCTTAAACGCTTTGATTCATTTTGACAATCGTGGTGATAAAAATAAGATAAAATAATAAGGCACAATTTATACTTTTAATGAAATATCAAAGACGCTGTTTCATTATGACTTTTTTATTTTCGAAAATGATAAAACACCATACTCGCTTAATAATCGAACCTTTCTTACGACTTTCGTTCAACACACTTCTCGTATTTTATTGATTAGCAACTATCGTTACTATTATTTGTATCTAGAAATTAGAAATTTCGTACTTTTGTTTAAATATTTTTGTACGTATGTAATAACTTTTAAATAAAGTCACATAAGCCAGGCGATGAATATTCGTAAGAAAAAATAGATTGACAAGTATCGTGTTAATTTCATAAAGGATCAAGGAATAATTCGAATTCCACAAAAATATCTTTGCTCATCTATTGAAAGTGCCTTGTGAGAAAATATTTGACTACGAGTGCCACGGCAAGGCATTTTTCTGCGAAAATATTATCTAATACCGAGCTACATCGGATTGGAATTCAACTGGTTAAATTCAAAAGAGCGGAGAAAATAGAGGAAGAAAAGATATTGTAAAGCAAATATAATTCGTCGGTGACGAAGAAAGTGGGGTGGGGGGAGGGTGATTTCCAGATTCGTGTACTTTACGTTATTTTATAATCTCCAAAGTTATTCGCCCGCCGAAAAAAGGCGATAAAATTCCAATTACCGAGAGATAATGGAAAATGGAGAAAACTCCATCAAAGCTCAAATGGAATTGAAACAATTGAGAAATCAGAGTTAAAGTTGTTAAGCCAGGCACACAGGCTACATCCAATTAATAAGAGCAGGAGCGCTTGGATTTCTTACGGCGTAATACGCGAAGCCCAAAGTCACGCCGATTACGCTTATTTATTTTATAATCCAGCTTAAAGCCTGTTTACGGAGCATAATGCGGCCTACCCTTTAACAATCGTTACACACATTAAATAATCCCGCGCTCCATTGAAAAGCCGATTGGCATGCTGCGGGAAATGCAGTCGTCGCCAAAAGAAAACCCGAGACTACTCGCGGGAAATTACGAAAGAGGCCAGCCGTCTCGGCCCCACCGCCTTTGACGAGTCGCCGCTCCCCCTTCTTATCTCATTTACATCGCACTTTGGTCCAATGCAATTAACTTTCGACTGGAATTTTCACTTCTATCGATGGAAAGCAGCCGGCCACTTTCTCTTCCTATCCACACACATATATAGTCTTTTTCCCCTTTCAATTGCGACTTTAGACTACCTGAAAATGAAAACGCTACGCCTAATCTCCCACGCTCGTGCTATCGACACGTGAGCCGCTCTTTATTTATTTATCCTCTGGCTTATTTGTTTAATTTTCATTTAGCAATGCCCTTTCCGAGAAACTCCTTCACTTCACAAATGTCGATCAAAGCCATCAGTCACTCTAACATTACAAATAATGTCTTGCCAATCTGTACAATATGCAATGTCACCTGGCTCTATCAACGCAATTAAACTCAAATCCTTGTGATCATTTGAGGTATCGTAATGTGCCGATCTAGTGATAATTATTTAATTATGAGCGAGTTACAGTCGGTCGGCAAGTGTCCACGAAAAATGTTCCAAGACGTTTATTCAACAACTTTGAATATACAAATTGAATTTGAGTTATTGAATGTAATTGAATCGACTTGAATTGAAGCGCTTTAGTAATTTTTTCTCTACTTCTTTATTATTGGTACGAGTGGTCGAACAAGAGGTTGAAATGATTTTAAAAATCAATAGATTTGCACTATTAACATTCGTATTGAAGTAAAAGTGAATTATCCTATGGAAATTCTAATGGAAGGTTAACGCGTACAATAAATTTGACTCGATATTTTTGTTATTAAGCATATCGATAGCGGTTGCTCGGTATAATTGAAATTATCCGAGTTTCCTATCATTCGCTAATCTTCAATTTATTCTTTATTTGACACGAAGTTTAGGTCTCTCATATTACTAAATATCGTTAGCCGACTCTCGTACAATCAGGATCTCATCTAATTGTGAAGATTATATAAAAGCTCACACCCTACCTCGTGAATAATTCGCAATTGCAATAGGCGTTGTAGATCTATATCTTCTTATTTTCTCTTAGTGTCATTTATATCATCTATATCTACTCTACGTGGCGCCTGCAATATGATAATAAACAGGTAAAAGCGAGACAGAAAAAAATAGAGGGGCGAGAGAGGTAACGTAAGTGACAAAGAGAGAGAGAGAGAGATAACGCTTTTCTGAAGCGACTCTTGGTTTGGCTTATTATAACTCGAATAATTATATTGCCAATGCTATTGCGTGTACAAAGCACCCTTCAAGAGAGCCCTGCCACGAATCTCCATATGTACGCACAGGGTTTATCAAAAGAGAGAGAGAGAGAGAGAGAGAGAGCGAGAGAGGGGGGGGGACGAAAGAGAGATGTAAGGGAAAAATGGAAAAGTAAGATGGAGGAAGGGAACAATAGTAATAATAATTATTATATTTGTGGGAGTAAGAAAACATTTGTAAAAATTATTTAAACTAACAAATGTAGAAAATTTTTTTTTTGAAATAAACATGCAATTTTTAATGTGTTAGAATGAGAATATTCAGCATGACAAAGATAGATGAAAAGCGAAGTATAATTTGTGTATACGCTGAAGAGAGACATCGAGGTTTTTAATGAGAGAGAGAGAGAGAGAGAGAGAGAGATTGGGCGAGATGGTTGCCTAGTAGTAGGCCAGCTGCCGCTAATCCTCTCTTTGTAATTTGCCTCCGTGACCCCCTGCCAGTGGCGCGGGTTCGCATCTTCTCCCTCTCTCTCTCTCTCTCTCTCTGTCGATGGCCGATGATCTCTCTTTTAGCTTCAATCTGGTTCATCGCACGAGGACGGTGTCGACGAGAATTTACTTTCGGAAAAGTGAATATTTCGGCTGAAACGCATCCGGCCGAGGGGCCTCCAGATCTCGTCAAAGCGATGGCGAGATCCTTATCGAGGAGATGCGATCCGCCGATGGCTTCGTCCTCGAGAAGACGTCTTTATCCGCTCCTGGGCGCTCCGTTTCCTCACAAATAGCATGGAAGGAGTGACGGTGTTTAATTCTCCCTGATCTCTGCGATTTTCCAGGTCTCTGAATGCCTTATCGATTTTATCGATACTTCCTCTCTCTCCTCCTTGTTTGTTATTGTTGAGGACGGTGCACTTGCGTTACAATGCCAAATGGACTTTCTTTGTTGATTTCCAAAAAGTGCACGGGATAACTGCGATCAGACAAGGCCCGTAAGTGCGAAGCAAAGAGTAACAGCCCAGTCTCTCACTTTCCTTACCCTCCTTGTCCCATTCAAGGACTCGAGAGACTCGAAGGTTTTTCCTCGTATTTTGGATAGTTGGAGTTACCGCGGCGCGTAAGCTCCGAATGCCAATATTCCGTCTCGCTCGACAAACTCCCTTGCCCATCATCTATTCTAATTAAGCTTCTCAACAACCTTGGCGCATTAGACTCACCCTGCATCCCAAACAATAGGCCCACTTTTCTACGAAAGAGCGATCAATTGAAGTATTCGCCAACATTTAGTGGGTGGGCCGCAGCGGCAAAATTTAGTGTAATTATTCGATAAGAAATGAGGCTACGAAAGAGCGGGGAATTAGTTTAAGAATGATAATTGGCTGATTGGCCTTTAGAATCGGGCTCGCTCGTATATAACGTACCTATCACAATAATGAGTGGCAGAAGTTAAAAGAGATGCGGAACTACTTGAGCCGCCTCGGAAAAAATAGAATAAAAAAAAAAAGTTTCTCGTCACCCTACGCCAATGGCGAGCGGTTGATGTCACCGTGGCCGTTCATAGTAAGGATAATAGAGTCCGCGACTTTAATGGACTCGCTAATCCTCTTGCCAGTTTGTTGGAGTAAGGGCATCGGCCATACACACACACACACACAACGCCCGCTCACAGACTCATCACTGTCAATACGAGCAAAAACTCGGGCTTCGCAGTCCCTCTCCCCGCCCTCCGCCCCAATCCCTCCAACCCCTCGCCACCACGCTCCCATCCCCTAATATACATGTTTTCTCTTCGCACTCGTACGCATATGTTCGATATTTCGTTTTCTATCACTCGTTACGACCTCGCTCCATCTCTGTTGCGCACCTCAGCCATTCGTCGATAATTTCTGCTACGCTTATTCTATTGCTCGATTATGGCTGGAAATTAAGTTTTGTCGCGTAAATTATGCTTTCGAATGTGTCACGTTCAAGCTCGCTCTTACTGCCCACTTTCATTTAAATGGCATTTCGTTAAATTGCCGACGTACTTAATGAAGTAAATAACGCTCGAGTAAACGTAAAAGAGAATCGGCGCTGAATGGCTGCGCGCAGTATTCGGAACTCGACCGAGCGACGATAAAAATCGACACAAACCAATGTTTAAATTTTTAATTCCCATACCGTCCTGAATTTACATTATTCCCATAAAATTGAGCATTGCCGAGCTCTAAAAATTCATCCACATAACAATCATAAAAGTACGACTTGAATAATAATTCTTCGTTTTGTACGGATTTCTATTTTCAGGAGTCTGGAGCTCGGGCCTGAAATTCAATGCCGTCTAGAGATTACTCATTGCTATTGCCAAAACTTTTTACATAAAATCGAGCTCTTCCTCAATAAAAGAATCAATTATTCGGCTTTCAAATACGTCACTTCTCCCAATCACACATAACTACAACAGCCGACCTTAAATGTGCATACGAAGAGACTACTACTGCGGTTCACTCCTGCATTCAATGGGTGAATAAATGTCGCGCAGGGGCAAACACCAAAACCGAAATGTAATTTCACATAGGCTACATTGGGTCTCTCTCTCCCTCTCCCTCTCTCTCAACGCATGCATATATGTATACATGTCCGCCCGTCCATTACTTATTTACCGGGTTAAATAGGACGAGGCGCATGCACTCGTGCACACAAGCTTAGAAAAGTGCGTATCGCGTCGAGGGGGTTGTACCTTTGGGAGGACGACGTAGAGCATCGCCAGGCCGAGATACGCCCCCTTGTGTGCAACCACCGGTGCGATGATACCTTGATTTCTCGAGTGACATATTAAGCACCCTCTCACAAAACTGAGTTCTCCGTGCGCCCGCGCGCGATATTGCGCGCCGAAAAAGGAGAGGGAAGCCGGGAGATTAGGCGCAGCTGTGCTTGGCGCGTCTTTGTGCAGCGATGGACTTTGTTTGACACGACGAGTAAAAGTTGATTGTCTGTGTGCGTGCGCGCGGGCAGGCGCTCTCTCTCTCTCTCCCACTCTCTGTGTTTCTCTCTCTCTCCCACTCTCTCTCTCCCACTCTCTCTCTCTCTCTCTCTCTCTCTCTCTCTCTCCCACTCTCCCACTCTCTCTCTCTCCCACTCTCTCTCCACTCTCTCTCTCCACTCTCTGTGTGCCCGCGTGCGTGTGCGTGCGTGAGAGAGAGAAGGAAGGAAAAAGCATGCAGGATGTCTTATAATGGTCTGCCCCTGAGCAAACTAATTTTGTTGACAAAACTTGTGAATATAAAGTTGATCGTATTGATGAATTATGCGAGCTTTTTCTTTTTTTAAGTGCACTATGATCCTTTCAATTAAGCAGGGATAAAATAGCAGATCAATCGTTATTTCTAACCAATGTTTTATTTATATAGGCTAATCTTGTTTTCTTAATGGAGCTTTTATGGCTCGCTCGTCGTTAAAACAATTCAATGTACATTAAAATGCTCGATATGCTGCATATTTATAATAATAATATCTAGGACACTTACAATGACCGATTCGATCGATGATTCGGTTCGTCAGAAACAATAATAACAGATAGAAGTCATGTTTAATTGCATTATTTCTTAGTCGGTGGGTGCCGTTTATCGGGAGCACGTACTCTTAACCTAGAAGAAAGTGAAAGAAAAAAGAAATATTTTGTCAGTTAAGAGTCAAGTTGACAACTGCCAACGTGGCGTTGGTCATTCTTTAGATCATAATGAATAATTGATGGCAGTTAAGGATAATGGTATTCGTCATTGCCAACGCATTTATTAACCCAAGTTCGGGGAATTATAAGTTTGCCAGTTAAAGCAGTGGCGGGGACGTTTGGCATTGTCGAAATAATTCATAAACTTTTGGAAAATCGCCTCGAAAAAACTTACTTGTGGGCACAACGCCGATGATTATTTAATTATTGCTATTGTTCGTTAGAAATGCCAGTGGCGTTTATAAAATATTAATCATTCAATTATTAACTCGGCTCGTACGTAAGGGACAGTACGCGCCACGTATAATCAGCTGTGCAGTCCCATTAAAATGAACTTTCATGAAATATTATAGATTTTATGATTAGTGCCGCGGACGAGCAGAAAACTCGGACGTACGTTTAAAAGCTGCGAGGGGGAGGAACACGCGAAGCGGGGGGCGTTTATGTTTTTTTATATAAAGGCCCTCGGATTCATCAGAGGTCGTTCGGCCTCGGCTCTCGTAAAACTATCGGAAGAGAGAGAGAAAAAGCACCTCACCTTGGAAAGCTCGCTGGGACTCGATGATCTTTTGGATGTGGGGCGGCAGATTCTTGGGGAACTGGGACGGTCCAGCTTGATGAGGCTGCGCTTGGTAGGGGGCGGGTGCGGGGCCCGGGGCTGGGTTGGTCGGCACCGTCTGTTGTAGGTTGTAGGGCTGCTTGTACTGGGGCGTGTAGGTATTCTGGGGTGCTGGTCCTGGCTGGGAACTGGGCTGGGCCGGGTAGATGCCCTTGTAGGTCGGCTGGGGCGGCGCTTGGCCATACTGGACCTTGAACGTCAAGTTTCCGTTTATTTGCGTGGGACGGTGAGCGGAGCGTTCGGCAAGTGGTTATTGAGGGGAGTCGGTCTTTCCACGAGATGGCATTTATTTCGTATAATTTTCTCGCCCAAGACGATCGATTAATCGACTCAATGCTCGTGATGAGAATTAAGAGTAATTATTGACGTGGGTGTGGATAAATCATGAATTGGTATACGATAAATTGATTCGAGACACGAGTTTATCAATATGGACGGTCAGGATAATCCGTAGATTACAAATTGCATTGTTGCGAATATTGGTAATAAGGCCTGTATGTACTATATGCCTCGTTGTTAAAATAAGGAAAGACGATAATTAGGCGAGTTAAAATTTTCGTACAACCGGATTGAAATGCGACTTAAAAGGAACAAGAATTTTATAATTCGCTAGCTGTTAAAAGATGTAATGCCGCGCCCAAGTGCCAATTAATGCGTGTAAATGCCAAATAAGAGATTTTACTCACTTAAATACTAATGGCTAATACATAAAAAAAAGTACATAACTGTAGCTTTATTTAGCTTTAGCAAAAAGGTTCTAACTATCTTTATAAATAACGACTTAAACTCTTAATCCGCGTCATTTTAATATTTCACGGTGCACACGCTCTCATTCATAACACATGACAATCCGACACCATTCGTGTACATTAATTGCATTGCATTAAAGATTAAAGACAATTAATTTTAAAACATTGCAGGTAATCCAATGGTTTGAATTATCCAACAATTTATCGGCCTCTATCTTAATTATGTAATTATGCGATCTTAATTATAGTTAGTGAAATATTAACAATTAATTTATCTCGTGAAAGTGTGATTAAATTTTGTAAGACTTGAAATCCTTACTATTACACGATGCATTGTAGACTTGTACAGATTCCTAAATATTGCACCTTTAATTTTCATTATTAATGTAAACTATGATGAGGTGTTCTTGATTGCGTTGCCTAAGCAATCGCTCATCGATGCTTAGTGCACTGTTTATTATTCAAATTTCCAATTCAATTATTTAACAAACATTTGTAAAAAAAGGGAAAAAAACAACAAGAGAAGCGCATTTTTTAAAAGACAGTTTGACGTTCGAGGGAAGAGGTCGTCCGTATAATTGATTATCGCCTCATTAATCCGAGTTGAATCGAATATTGAAAGCTTGAAAGGTCGTGGTGAATGGAGTGACTGGCGTTCCATTTTCATGGAGCGGGGCGCGCGCTTAGCCGCGACACCAAGTCGCAAAAGAAAGTCGCATGGAAATTATTAGAGCGGTGCGACGTATTCTACTTGGCTTAAGTCGCCAAGTCGCGCGCCAAATTCAATTGAAAGAAAGGAGCGGCGAGGAGACGCAGTCCGTTGGCCCAAGTTCAAATCCGATCGCTGCTCTGACCTTGGGCAAGTACTGGACCGGCTGGGCCTGCTGGGGCACCTGCTGCCGTTGGGGTGCGGGGCCCGCTCCCGGCCCGCTCGGTCCCGGGGCGGGATGTTGAGGCTGGCGCGGGGCCGGAAGGTGCACCAGGGGCTCTCGGGCCTGCTGGGCCTGGAGGAGCTGCTTGATGCGGTCCGGGGCCTCGTTGTAGGGCCGGTAGTTGTACTGCTGGAGGGGCACTTGCTGGGGTTGGGCCTGCTGGTGACCCTGACGCTTCACCCGCACCTCACCTGCGGCAAACGTCGTGCACTACTCTTAGTGGTGGGAGGCAATGTCGGCAATGCACGGGGCGAGCCGTCCCTTGCGTAAGTTTCCGAAAGCTCGGCGAGGAGCTTTCAGAGGCTGGATGATATGCCTCGGCCGAGTCTTACGGGGAATTACGGGGAAAAGGTGCTTAAAATAATTGACCTGCTATTACGAAGCGGCATTTATGAGGTTGATTTGGCGAACGCTTATTAGCAAAGGAAGACGATAGCTTGTAATCCTAGATTCTTTGAGATCAAATGCAAATTGTCGAAACGTGCTTTGATATTTAAGCTTTGAGGGTAGCAAGGAATGAAATATAAAAGGAGGCAGCGAAGTTAAATTGCCGAGTATATAATGGAGGGAGGGTAGGGTGCGTGGTTTATAAGAAAAAAAATGACTGTAGAATAGATAATGTGCCTTGTGGTGTTATGCCAGATTTTAAAAATGAAATCCTGCGTCGAAGCTTTTGTAATTTTAATGAGAAAAAAATTGTGAAAAGAGCGACTTACCGATTCTGTCCAGGTATATGCTTTCGCCTGCGCAGGCAAACAAGAATAGATAACCTACGATCTGTAAATTCAGGAAGCAATTGCTCGTGTTATTAACATAATGACATAATGATATGTAAATGTATGTCATAATTAGAAAGGGAATATCGTTTGTGCATTTGAATATATTGATTTAAAATTAATATCGTTCGCCTGCATTTATAATTTTCACGTTTGAATAAGTTGCGGTATTTCTATTGACGAATTGCGAGTGAATTGGCTTTACGAATGTTCTTTAACATTATCATGAGACTTTTATATTTCGTTGGATTAAATGTCTTTGTTGACATTTTATTTATAAAAAGAATATTTTTCAGGAAATTTTTGTAAAAATTACTTGCTGTAATATTTATTAAAAAATAGTTTTTAAATGTGCATTGATCTATTTAATTGTTATTGTTGTTTCTTTTTTCATAAGTATTTAAAGATATCAAATATTATACTTCGATGTAAACTAAAATTTCAAACACGATAAATCGTCGATTAGCAATAATTTTAAATACATTAAGCACTAAAACATTATCAATTGCAATTATTAGTCACTTCATTTTCACATGCTGTTATGGGTTGGTAAAAATGAATTCAACGCTACTTAATTAATCAAATGCTTGTTACAAATGAACAAGATTAAAGTACGCTGTTATTGAAGATAGATTTATGTTTAAAAATGGTGATGTGTACATTTGTGATATAGTTGTACGTTTCCAGTAATCAACAAACTGATTCTTTCGTGCAAATTTTTAATTTAAAAATCACTTGATTTATCATTATGTACTATAAAAGCAAAATTTATTGTCAAAATATTTGTCTCTTAAACATTTACGCATATTTACATAAGCAATTGTGCGAGTAAGTGTTCGTAAACTGCAAAATTTTTTGCGAAAAGAGCGTAAAGGAGTATCGTAGAAAATAGTATGAAAATTCGTTATATTATGTGCGGCGCATTGACTCTCAAAAAACGATATGTAACCGCACATGTATTCATTACAGGATATTATTTACTAATAAAATCAATTGAATGAAATTGAATGAAAAAAAAACGTGCCGCTTGCTTAACATTTAAAAAACTTTTAATTAAAGATGACGATAAAGTAATGGGAGGAGGATTTCATTGTTACGAAAAACAAACAAATAAATAAAAACAAACAAACAACAAGTATTGGTACAACGAGTAAGCCAGTGCAGTATAAAGTCACATCAAGTTTGTTAAATTTATTATGATTTTAAAAGAGAATTAAATCGGCTTACGAACAATATAGCCTCTATCCCTCGCTCCAAAGCTCTCAATATTACAAAGAAGCGGATCTGCGAATTAAGCCGCGGTATGAAAAAAATAGCGCGGCGCACAAACGAAGCGAGGCAGTCGCATTAAATAACCTGGGAGCCGCGAATGCGACTCGTTGTCTAAGTGGCGATAACCTCGGGGCCGCCGCGGCAAGAGAGGCGGGCGTAAGGGCAGAGAGTCGCAACAACACTTACCAAGTACCGCATAATGCCACGAGGTGGTTGCGTGCGATGAGGATTTCGGAGGAAGCCCGAGGAAACTGGCGGCAGCGTCGCCGGGCACTTCTATATGGGCTCGGCGCCGCCACCACCTTTTGCGCTTTCACGCGTCGCTGCCTCGACATTTTTTCCTCGCCTCACCCCACGGCGCCGGGATCACGTAACGAGAGCGCGCGGGGCCAGGAAGTGATCGGTTTCGTGAGAGAAACGTCAGCGAGCCGCGAGCTCGATATGAGTTTCGGTGGAGGGTCAGTCGGGCAGTTTGGCTGTTTGGCCGGACGATTAGCCAACGCTGCTGCTCCCCCTCGGCCAATTGCGTCATCGGACGTATTACTTACCCGAGGACTGGCGGCTTTTACTGTCGATCATACCGAGCAGCAGGCTAATCGTTTGAAAAATTCCGCTGCCTGATTGTTGTTGGGTGCTCGATTAAACGATCTCTGCTGCACCAACGCTTATCATTACCATACGATTCTCCACGTAGTAGACATGCGCACTCGTCCCGTGTTCCTGCGAAAAGAGTTAAGAGATGCAGTTAGACTACAAGCTGCTCGGCCACCTGTTGATCTGCCTGCGAGAGAGGCGTCAAGCTCAATCAAATCTGCGACAAATTATTATTCTCTCATTGCGTAAGGCATTGTGCCCGACATTTCATTCTGTTACAGTTAACAGATAATGAAAGACGTCTCTGTTATCGATTATTTCTGCTTATCCACCCATTTATTTGCTCGATCGGAACAACAAATTAGCCAAAGCACACTGGGGGTTACCTAAAAATTCTCGGTTTTGTGACGAATCTACCATCATAAGGACAAACAAAGAGATGGAAACACGAATAACGAATATCGAATAAAAGGAAAAGAAACGGTTAAAATATATCATCTAACGATAGTAATATAGGGATAGTAATTATTAAATTAATTACAATGTGTTACCTTGTCAATGTACATTTAAACTCTACTGCTCACATTCTTCTTAATATTTTTAGAAATCGAATAACAAATAAATTACGATAATTATTAATTAACTTGGTTCAGAACATTGAGCGCATAAATATGATAAATATTAATAAATTAATGATATGTAGCTTAGAGTTTTACTAATTTCAATTTGTTCATAAAGTTATATTTAAAATCAATTTAAATAATTCTATAGATGAATAATGATATGCCAATAGTTCATAAGTTCAGAATACGTTATTTTAACAATAAGTTTATTTTAAGTTAAAAATTATTTATTATTCTTCTCAAATTATTAGTGCTTGGATTAGTAGAATATTAAGTTTATTTTTCACGTTAATCCGTTTCTCAATTATTTATATGTAATTACTAAAAATTATTAGCTGAACTTTTGTATATTAAATATTTTCAATAAACATAATATAAGATACAGTTATATTCTGAAAAATGTTTGACAAATTTTGATAATTAGAAATAAATTGAAATAGCTCTTGAAGTTACATATTAAAATTTAATAATATTCATTCGTCTCAATTCGATGCAAAATTTAAATTGTTTATAAATTTGTTAGTGCACTGATTCTCATATATCAATTATTCAGATACCTAATTTATAGAAATGTACGGATATTTTTGGTATATAGGAATATTTAGTAAATAATAATTATGTGGAAATTATCAAAATGGGATCTGATTTTTATAATTTATCAAAGAATCATAAAAGTACACACGTTTGTCACAGATAAAAAATTTGAGATATTATTTTTTGCACCGAGTTCATCGTATGTTTTATTTTCAACTCAGCTCCTTACATTTTAGACATTTTATTGAAAATTCAATATTCGTATTTGAAATCTACGAAAGAGATAGTGTAATTAATAGGCTCGCTTTATTGCGTTGCGTAATTTCTTTTGTGCAAATATTTTTCTATAAAGCAGAAATAAGTGCATACCATTTATATCTTGAAATTAAGTGAATAAATTAATTTTATTATACAATAGATTTCTTATAGAAATTGAAAAAACAGGCATACCATATTAGTAAGTGAATTATTTTATATAATTGAATTGCACGTATTGGTCATAAAAATATCTTAAGCTACGCGGTCGATTTTCTTTCAATCCACGCAACTTTCTTTTGTAAATTTCCTATAAAGACAATTGCAGTGCACAAGGAGATATTAATATTATTCTACTTGTAATATTATAATATTACCAATTGGCCAATACGTTATAGATATAGATATGGATAAGGAATGTAAAAGTAATGTCTGTGGGTATAGAGAAAATATGGAATTGCGAGCAGCCGAGTGCTTCGTAATTTGGCCGCAAAGAGGTCGATGACCTCTTTTTGCTCGTGTATTGTAATTAATACAGCGTGCGACATCTGGCAAGTCCGTGTGAGTCGCCGCACACTCCAATAACTTGATTTCAGAGACTCTACCCGTGGACTTGCATTTAGCGTGAAGGAATGACGTAAGAGCGGCAGCACGACCAATAGTTTTTACGAGAAGAATGGAAAGGAAGAGTTTGGGTACTCCATTGGGGCCGCGTGTAAGCGAGACAGTAAAAACGGAAGAAAAGTTATTGGAGAGCAAATACGGGAGATTTCCTAGGTGAAATATGCGTGAGTTGCGAGGTGGAAAAGCGTGGTGCTTGAAAGTCGTCGGAAAGTGCTTATTAGATTGGCCGTGGCAAGAGAGAAAGAGATGTAAGAGCGTTTTATAGCATTAGCGTACTCGAGCTATTCCGCGTAGATTTTATTTAATTTAAAAAGTACGAAGTATGAATTCTTCGTGAAGAAATGCCGAGCTTGTGCTGATGCAATAATGAAATTAAATTTCACAGCTTGTGCCGTGATTTTACTCGCGAGCGTTCCAAGAAAGAAGAAGAAGGAAAGAAAACTTAATGGCTGTAATAAAAAGCGTGCAAAAATAAATTGCAGAATTCGAGTTAGTTTTTTATTAGTGTTTAATGAGTTTATTAAGTTCTCGTCATACAAATAATAACACACATAACGCACTTACTCGTCGAGTCTCTTAAATTAATAATAGTGCCTGTTTTTTTTTTTTTTTTTTTCTTTTTATTATTTATTTTATTCCAATCGATACATTACATTTGTAAATGCGGATATTCGTACGACACGCATTGTTCCATTTTTCTGTTTTGTTCCATTTACACGCTTTTAACATCATATATCACTGTAACTTTGTAATGCTTTGATTGTTAGTGATTATAAGATCTCGTAGCATAAATATAATTTACAATTGGCCTCTTGTTCCTCTCAAATATAATTACGATTATTCTAATTTATATTTCGAACTAAGCATTTTATAAGCATCATAAGAAAGGCTACGCAACACGTATCCCAATAAAATTCTCTCCCAAAAAAACGCTTTATTCGACGAAATTTATTATCTCACTACATCGACATGGTTAATTTCAATAAATCATTGCGCCGAAGCCGGTGGAAATGTAATTGACAATATGCTCCAGTAAGAGTAACGCTGGTTATTAAAGTTTCTACTCGTGTAGTTTGTGTCTTTAACGAGGTGTGCAATTGGCAAATGTAAAGTAATAGGGATGTCGATGTAAATTTCATTGATCGCCAATGGCAAAAAGTCTCGTAGATTTCGTGCCTCTTTAATGTACAAATTGCGACAGCCACTACGCATGTGTAATCTCTTGAGCGGAATTTGGATCGAAAGAACAGTGGCAACTTTCTCGATGCAGCCGATATGCAATATAAAATATTACTTACACGAGACGAAAAGGGAAAAGATATTATCCGTGCGCGCAATTTGTCCGATTAATTAAACTCTGCGCTACAAGTCTGCAAGATAAAGCAGGAAAAGCTTTCTCTAACTATTCTTTCGTCGATCTCTGGAAGGAAAATGTGTTGGCGGAGAAAGTGATAAGTTGATCGGCCGAGAGCCGTCTGAAAAGAAACGCGATTCCTTGAAAAAATACTCGTGACTATGCAAATTTCGTTATAATTTCGTTCGATTTCATAATGAGATTTTATTGCCGTTTAGCCACCGAGCGACCGAAACCATATCCCTTTAGAAATTTGCAGAACTGCAAACTGACCGAGTGCCTTATTAATCAAATCCCACGCCCCCAACCAACAATCCCACATTTCCATCGATTTCCCCTTCAATTTATCAATTGCCCCTCGGCCCCATCCAAAACACCCAATCGAACTCTAAAAGCACAATTGCAGATATTCCAAGGCCGAGTCTCGAGACACTCGATGACCCAACGGACGGAAGTCACTCTCCAGCTCTCGGCCCAACCAACCGACACATGGCTCTTACAGGAAAGAAAGCGATCGAGAGAAGCAGAGTGTAAGCACACGGATCGTCATTATTGACAGCCGAGCTGTCAATATTGCTGCTCGTTGACTGGCTGGACCGCTGGGGCTCGTTGCTGATTACCGTAATACGCATTGGCCGGCTGAGCCTGGCCCTGATAGTTGGCCGGCTGAGCCTGGCCCTGATAGTTGGTAGGCTGGGCCTGGCCCTGATAGTTGGCAGGCTGGGGCTTATACTGGGCCGGGAGCGAGTGGGCCTGGGCCGGCTGGGGCACGTACGGCTTCTCCGGGCGGTAGATTATCTGGTTGGCGATGACGTCGTAGGGGAGCTGGGCCTGGTAGCGCAGGATCTGCTGGATCTGGTGAGGGAGGTTGCTGGAGTAGTGGGGGACGGGCTCCGGCTGGGGTTGGCTCAGTCTTTTGTAGGGTTTGTGGCTCGGGGCCGGTTGTGGCTGCTGCTGCTGGCGATCCTCGTAGCCGGTGTAAGTCGGCGCCTGGCGACGCTCGCGGGTCTGCTCGCGGGGCTGCTGGTGCTGGCGGGGCTTGGACCTGTAGTGGCTGCGGGGTGCCTCCTCGATCACCAGTTGGGCCGATTGCTGCTGGGCAAGCACTTGCTTGGGGTACTCTTCCGCGAATTTGTTGGCCTGGGCTTGGGCGGCCGAGAGGGCGTCGATTCTAAAATTCAGGACATTGGGGATGGTTAATTGGCGGCTTCCTGGGAAACGCGGCGAGCTTCGTCTATGTCGAGTCTCGTGCTCAAAGGCAGCGGAAGATGAGGCTTTCGGATCATGGACACGCATACTTCCGATGAATTTAGCCGCCGCTTTCAATACTCCTCGTACGCAATTGAAAATAAAATACTAGGAAACGCAAGCATCCCAAATTTTGTTAATTAGGAAAATAACTTACTGGCCGCTATTTAACGCACTTTCGCCACGTACAGTCACGTCAATAAAAAATAATAGAGTCACGTTAATAAAAAATAATAGAACCATGTTAATAGAAAATAGAGTCACCTAATAAATAATTTGAGTCTTATTTACAATACGTTGCGTAAAAAAACAGATTTCATAAATTTAGACTCTTGGACGGAAAATGCAAGGAATACTAATGAATAATGATTGGAACATGGATGGGTATTTTATTGTTGCACATTATTATTTACTATGGAATTTTAAGCAACTCTACGTACGTAGCATTGTAATATTTTCAATTTTTACTTGAGGCTGTGTGCGTTGCGATGTATGGGATGCCGCTCTTCGCGTAACTAGACTCGACAAAATTAAGCAACGAATGACATTAAACTGAATTTGATCTCATTAAAAACAGCTGGGCCATTAATTTTTAGTATATTCGCGATGAGCCCTGGCGATGAGCGGGCGATGACATTTGCGATGATGCTGCCTATTTGGCGTGAAATATGCTTGAAAAATGTAAAGTAAATAAGCTGCGAGCATCGCCTATGGAGTGATAATAACGTAAGTCTATGTGATTTTAAAGCAAGCACATCTCACACCTCCTCTCGACAGAAGCAACGGCCCCAATTAAATGAGCTTTCACGTGCAAGCGCAGATATAAAAGGCGAGTGCATTAGCTTGCCTCGTGTGCATTGAGCGTCCCGATAAAATTAGCCAGCAGATATAATGAAGTGGAGGTCACGGAACCTTCACTAGCGGCAGCTTTCATTCGTTTAGCAGATTTTCAGTTTCATGACAATTGGCGCATCGGTGCGTAATCAGCGCGTGTATTAGTCGCAGCGTCCAGCACTCCCACTGACACACGTGAAAGAGTAGTAGTAGCCGAGTGGCTGGGCGAGTACCTGAGGTGCTCCGGTATAATGTTGATGTAGGGTATCTGAGCCTGGAATTGCAGGATCTCTTGAATGGAGGGCGGTGCTTTTTCGATGGGGTTGTAATTGATGTTGGCGACGGGAGTCTGATACTGGGGCTGGGGCACCGGATGTGCCGGGGCGTGGGGTCGGGCTTGAGCCGGGGGTTGAGGCTGGGGCTCGGCGGGTCGGGCGGCGTGAGCCTGTGTACGTCGGTGACTGGGACGTCGCTGGACGGGTCGTGGTGGCGTCGGTTCCTCGTATTGCTGCTGAGGAGCGGGGTTACTGGGAGCTCGATTGTACGATCGCCAGTTGACCCGGTGTCCTGATGCAGAGCAACGTCGACGAGCTCGTAAAAGTGGTGATATGTACTTAAATAATAGTGTATGGCGATTGTCGCACTTGCATTGTATGGAGGTTAGGGAGTTGCTGACAATTGAGTATAACAAATTGAAAGCGAGCGAGTCAATGCTTGTGATGTTTTGGCATTTGCGTTCGCTGTTGGACGTATGTTTGGTGCGAGGCTCGCGTAGGGTTTTAAATGTAATATTGTCGCGGCTATTTAGATATTTTGCGTAATGTAGGCAATAATAGACTTTATTCATATATAATAATTAGCTATACTTTATTGTAACTAGCTATAATGCGATGAGAATGCTGGAAAGATTTCATCCGATTATTAGAGGAGAATAATTGATATGACCTTGATATCATTGATAATCTAATTAAAGCCGTATATTATAAAAGTCATAATTTTTGGAGATTAACGAGTGTATGTAAATTATGCCACTATAGGTATTAGTCGATGGTAGTGGTAAGAAAATATTTATCTTATCTAGTTGAGAATGAACTTAGTTGATATATATATATATATATATTCTTATACATTAAGACGCTGAATAAACAAATAAAATGATGATTGTTTGATATTTTTGAGAAATAAAATCAAATATTATTTTATAAGATGTGTGGAAAATTACGTAGGATATGAATGAAGTACAGTTGTAAGTATAAGTATTGCATAAAAAAACCATTTGAAAGATATGGAATTACAATGAATATCGATTCATTGTCTTGGAACAATATTCATTTGTATAAATAAATTTATGAAGAATTTATGAAAAAAAGATACGGTATTATGGGTTTTAATTAAATTTTCAAGTTAATTTTTAAGTAATTTATAATATAATGAAACAATATTTGAAAAATATAATAACTTCAAGAGTATCCTTTACATAATCTCCAACATTTTTTTAATTTGATATTTTATTTTAATAAAAATGAATTAGATTCTAAATTTGGAATATATAAAAATAAATAGACTTTCCTATAAATCAATATGTAAAATATTACATAAATTAGGAATTAGTGCACAACTTTATTAATATGAATTAAAAGCTACTAAGATCTAACCGCACTAACGGAAATTAAGGAAATCGAGAAAAATTGGTAAAACGATAACCCCTTATTAATTGAATTTAGTTTCAAATTCATTGTTATATCCACAAATGCGGATATAGAAAGTTTTATAATGGAAATTAATATAATGCTAGAACGTATGCATAAGTTACTCTTAATAGGAAATAATTCCGACTTCAATGTACGGAACTTTAACGAAAAGCAGGAAATAACGTACGGCAAAAAAATTAAGAGAAAAAAACCATTTAATTAGGATATTCATTTAAGATTTAATAACGAAACTTTTCTTAAATCGATAAGAATGAAGTGACTTTGTATAATAATAATAATAAAGTATCCAACTATAGGAGAAAATTAGGAAAATATTACATTGTAAATAATGCATGTATTCGCTGAATTAAAAAGTCCCTAAAATATTAATTTATATAATAAAATTAATTTTTACTTATATTTCAAAACTTTACAACAATCATCGTCTAATAATTATTTATTATTCTCATTATCTCGGAAAAACTTGTATTTTATTTCAATAAATTAATCTTTGAATAGAATGACGTAATCACTGATTATCTATTCAACAATAAATTAACTGATTATAAAAACATTTTCAATTCCCATTATAAATAATGACTTTATTTTATAGATATTAACTTTCTCAAAGGAATAATGACCGCGATTCTAAATATTTGTCAATATGTTTGTAAATACTCCTCTTTAATAAAATAATTGTACCTCAAGTCCATGTATACATTCAATTAAAATAATCTGGTTCAGGTTTAATGATGAAAAAAGTTATATAAGCAGTATCTCTTCATTATTGAAACATTATTTACAATAATATTAATAGGAAGCACAGATTTTTCTATTTTGAAACAGGATAATACCCATTTTGGGACTTTTTGGTAATACATCAATGATATAAGCACATGACTGAGAATGGGAATACGATTGGAGTTTAAATGTAATTTAAAAGAAAAAACGCGTGTCTTGTTCAACTAACATGACCCAGAATATCAGATCTCCGGCTCAATTTTGATCTCAGGCCGCTTTAATAGATAAAGTTTCCCATTATATTTTTCCATTATACATGTTTGTAATTGCACTTGTTCGATGTGAGGATGGCAAGGCGTGATTAACTAACCGCTTGGATCTTTGTATTCAATTGCTCGGGCCTGATTGGCAGGCTGCCGAGGCTCCTCCTGATTGGAGTCATAATTGTGAATATAAGCTTGGCTTCCCCCATCGGTCGGCCCGTGAATTTGAAACTCCGAGTTGCCGTCGGTAGCACCCTGGATACGAAAGTCGGAGTTCCCATCGCTGGCGCCCTGGATTTGAAAGTCACTATTACCATCGCTTGCGCCTTGAATTGAGAATCCCGATGTTCCCAGCGATGCTGAAATACGAACAAACAAATGGTCATTTCTATACTCGCATACCGTGAAAATTAAAGGAAATCACCAGGCCACTCGCAATACATTGATTCATATATTTTCTTCGCCTTAACTTTTTAATAACTGTAGCATTTGCTTCTCGATGCATATCAATATTACGTCAGCATGGAAAGTTTTCGCATAATTAATCCTAGCAAACATCAATTTTAGGCTTTTTTGGCTAATTTTTTATGGCATATAAATGCAATAAATATAGATAATTGTTTAATATTCATTGATATTGTTTAGTTCAGCCACGAGTGTAAAGTCACTATCACTATTAATATCACTATTAATAACGATGAGAGTGAAGTTCAAATAGAAATTATAAGTTTCTTAGTCGAATTGAAAAGCAAATGCTTCATTAAATCCAACTAGTGTATTATAATTTTTGCGAATAATATTAAATTACAGAAATATTGGGACTTATGTTTTGTAAAACGTAGTTTGACTAATTTGAATTATCAAACATAGTCATATGGGCACACAACGATAAGGATAATTGAATTTTAAAATGATAATATCTAACTTACGAACTCAAAATGCAAAACATACGGTACAACGGGACATACTAAACATACTAACGACATAGAGTTGCAACTACTAAACAATTGAATTCGCAAGTTTTATAATATTATGCTAATTAATTTACTAATTACAATACATCCGAATCACCAGACCAGCCAATAGCTGATAATAATTTCTTCTACCAACCAACTAATCTACGAGGGATAATTTTAGATGACACATCAACCCACAAATATCACACGTAGCATTATAAAATTTTCCAACGAACCAGCCACTCGTATCATTAACTTAACATTCTCTCTCTCTCTCTCTCTGGCTCTCCCGCAAAGGCAGTTGTGTAAAGGAAAAAATAACTAATCGGCTTACTGCACTGGCAAGTTCGAGGCCGCATTAACCCTCGTAATAGGGAATATCGATCGGTCAATAATTACCGGCTTGATCCGTGTACTCCACACCCTTGTCGGCGCTGTACTTGAGACCCTGGGCCCGTCGATTTCCATCGCTCGGCCCTTGAATCGAGAACTGCCCAAAGCAGAAGGGCAGCACCGCTAGAATAATTATCTGCAAAGGAGAGAAGTTGCGTGTTGAGATTACTTTCGTTTACACGATCGTTTGTCCGCATTATTTATAGCTGCTGCCACTGGTTTTTGTTAATTATTATTGCTGAATAATTCTTTGATTGGTTTATTCGCATTTCTGATATTCTGAGATGTCAAGTGACTTATGTCAAGGGACAAATGGAGAATGAAATGACGGAAATATTAAATAAACGTAATAGGTAGAATGGACTTGAGCATTATATGTATTGACAATTTTTTGGGAAAATTTTTTCTTCGTCTAGTGTCTACTTTCGTCTGAATTTTTGCTATTAAAATTTATTCAAGATTTTGTACTATTATCCTGATGCAACTAGGAACTCTTTTGCATACTTTATATTTCTAAAAATAAAATTCCTTCAATGTACTGAGCTCAAAAAATTTTTCTTAATGCATTCAAACATAAAATTTCATATTTAGATTTGCGAATTGATTATTCATCAATCATAATAACAATAACAATACTAAGTAATAAGTGGTAGAGAATAAAGTAGTTGTGAACTGAAATTATTACATACGCAAGCATTTGTATCAAGTCATCACTACATGTAAATACTACGAATGTTAACGATGTAAAATAAAAGATTTTAATAAAATCATTCTCTTTTTATTATACCCTCTGCCAAGTTAATATTTTATAAATTATAGAGATAATTATTAATTATCTTATTAATAACAAAGTCATTTCGTCTAAAGGATCGATTTATTTAAGTTAGATGATATTGCGCAATAAAATACTATTACTCCAACTGTCGCGAAGCAATTTTAAAAATTAAAAAGTTAAAAATTTAAAAATAACTACATCACAAATGCAACAAAATATAAATATATAACTTAGCATTAGATAAAATTCTTAAAGACACTTGTGTATGATCTTATAAAATAATTTACTTATTATAGATAATGCCTTTCTTCAAAGATTCAATGACAAGAGTCAATCGCCTATGCCTCTATAAAAGAAAATTAAGAAATAAGTATTGTAAATAGTACAAATATATAATATTTATAAGTATTATGTTAAATAAATCGAGTATAAAGTAAAGAAAATTTCATTTCCAAGAGAGATAAAAACGATTCTTCCCCCGACTACAATGTATGCGCAAGTGAAAGTCATCTCTCTCTCTCTCTCTTAATATATTGTTATTATGTATGTATGTACGTATATATGTATGTTTTTTATAAATGTTCGGGATCCTGGACGATGATGGTTTATAAGAATGTGCAAGAGAGGCGGGCGTAAGCAATTACTTGTACCTGCTATGGGAAAACACTAGTGAAGGAGGTAGATGGTACCCACGTACCCGAAGCTACAATTTATCATTGTTCTTGTGGCAGCGGATTGCGACAGAGCAACTTTCCTTATCCACGTGCATCGGCATAAATATCGAGCTCTCGTGGCTGCTGCACTCGAGCCGATTAGCGACAAGCGAAAGAGGAGAGGCGAAATAGAAAGTCGGTTAGATGACTGCATATGGAGCTGGGATAGAATGAGATAGAATGAGAAGCCTGCTGCACTACACGTACAGTCTCCGTTACATGTGCAATGTGGATTTCTAGAAGGTGATGCCTACTTGCGCGTACAATTTCAAATTTGAAAAGACGTCCCTCTTAAATATTATCATCGCACTTTCTTCGATGAATGCCTCGAATCTACTTTTAAATGACAAAAAATATTTATATTTAGCGATTTAAACAATTATTTAGACAAAATCCTGTCTGCTTAAACATATCGTAAAACTTGAGCGTGTGTGCGTGCGCGCGGCCGCGAGCGTATGTGCACACACATCCAAAATCGTATTGATCGGAAAACTAGAAATATTGCTCTATTGGATACTGACTTATAGGTGGTTCAATTGAGTCCAGATAACAGAAAAAAAGTATAATCACATGCACTGATAACTGGCATAAACATAAGTTACTATATCCTTAAGAAAATCTTGATTCCTATTAATTCGACGCGTCAGCTCGTATGAAATTATGTGTCAAACTCTTATTTTTTCATAAGACTATCCGACTTAATTTTCCAATATTATTCCGTGAATTTCAATTCATCATACGACGTATATAATTAATTTAAATAACCTTATTTGCCTTTCGCCCGTCTAATCCTGCACCCGTCACTTTATTTTTACTCGCCGTCTTATATTTCTTCATTTACAATACTATAAGAACTCAATCACACAGACAACCACGATTATCCTTCCTTTCTATACAGACATTGCAACTTAACAATCTCTGAAGATATTCATTCAATGCAACATATTCTATTGTTAAACAATCATTTTTATTTAATTTAATGAAAATCCCTGCTACATTAACTTGTCGTATTACATTAACTTACGGAATGATGATCTCGAATGAACGATAAATATATTTACATGCATTTATATTTAACAATGAAACAATAATTTAATTGCATTTTTATTGAACAGACTTCAAGTGTCAATAAATAATCTGAAATAAATAATAAATCAATAATAAATCACACGAAATTATCCTAATACATTTAATTCAAGTTTTACAATACGAATGAGCATTAATAATAAGAAGATGCTGTTTTTATATTATAAATGTAATTTTTGCCCGTAGAATCTAGTTGTGCAAATTTTTATGTTTGAATAAGCTTGAAGTAAGTGCTCGTGCTCGCTTCCCCGAAGGCCCAAAATAACTGCAATCCTCTTTCAATTGTATGATCAACAGCTACTCGTTTTTGAAAGTTAAAGTTAAACCGCCATTATGAATTTACGACCATTTTTCCCTAAACTGGGATAATAGACCAAGAGAAGAGAAAAGTTTGCTCAATCGGACATTAGTTAATCGCACGAATGCTTGTTAACTTGACAAGACTTTACGTTAAAACGGATCGTATGTCGCCTGGTTCTCCGGCACAGGGCGCGAGGCGCGAGGAATGACGGGTGAAAGGGAGCGCAGAGAGAGAGAGAGAGAGAGAGAGGAGCGCGAATCCTCGAGAAAGTGCAGGCGCAAGCAAAGGCGAGTAACTTGCAAAATTCTTTTCAAGCTCGTCGCCATTTGTCCTCACTTCCGCGTGACTCGCGCCATCTCCACTTTGGACTTTGAGCTTACCCACCACTAAATACGATCTTCCGCACTTCATAATCGTATCGCGCGCCGTTCAAATATCAAGGACTTTGGTAATTTCGAGCCTCGTGAGATTCATAGGTTGCGGCAACATAAAATCCAAGCGAGCACCGCGATTTCTACAGCTCAAGACAGCCAGCATTAATAGCCAAGCAGTCTAAAGGCGATTGAAAGAGTAGAAAAATCTATGCTACATAGAGCGACAAAAGAATCATCGGATAAAGTGCGATAACCCCAATAACGCGCCGGGCACTCGGAATGCATAAGAAAGTCGGAAAAATTGCGGCAAAAGTAAGGAGCACCGAGGAGGCATACGAGGCGACTAATCTCAACTTGGCCTCTCAAGAGAGCCGAGAACATGGCCGAATGGAATGCCGCGGCCAGTCGTTTGCGCCGCCAACTGGCAAACGTCCGCGACAACCGAGCGCGAAAGCAACTGAGTGGTTTACCTGGAGCGTGGCCATGGCGGAGAGCGTCGACAGGACGGGGCAGACCGAGTGTCGTCGCGGGTGGAGCGAGTCTGAGGCGGCCGCGCGTCCCTCCCAACAACTTTATAGGCGAGCGGTGCGCCCGAGCGAGGAGATGTGTCGCGCGGCTGCTGCTGCTGCGGATCTCGAGGTCGAGCGCCGAGCGCCGAGCCCAACGAGCCACCACTCCCCACGAGTCCCCGAGCGCGGCCCCGACCACGAGGATATCCCCGGAGCGCTCGAGCTTTTGCCGCGTGGCTCCCGGTTAGCCGGCCCTCCCACCGGGTCTCGAGCTCACCTCGGGTGAGTCGGGCTGCCGGGGCCCCGAGCTCTGGGACCCGTGCGAGGCACCGAGTGGGAGGGAGCGAGCTTGTCCACGGCTAATGTGCTCCGCTCGGCCTATTTCTCTCTCTGGTGTAGAGATTGCGCGACTTGGCCGCTGCAAGTGTTGATAATCTTGGGCTGATTGAGCCGAAGCTTTGGCGCGAGGCGTCCAGGGAGCGCATTGACGCGCGAATATTTGGAAAGGGTGGATGGCTGGCGGGGGAGGGGATTGGTTGGAGGGGGCAGGAGGAGCACGCCGATGACGAGTCTGATGTTACGTAGATATTGGTGTGAGAGGTAAGGAAGGGTGGGGAAGGGGTTCGTCGAAGGGATAGCATAGCTTCGGATTTAGAGGATTTGTTGTAAGAAGTCGATTTCAAACTTAAGCTGTTAAATTCCAATTTCCTTGGGAGCTATTAGCATAGTAGCTCTAGTGTTAAGGATATCTTAATTGCTTGCTTAAGTGAAGATAAATTTTTATTTATTCAGGTAACGTGAATTTCAGCGTAACGCCCGTAATAAATGAAAGATATTTCCTTCGTGATTCTCTTTGATAAATACCGTCGATCATATTTCGTTTAAGAAATCGTGTGTTTTTTCGCTGAAAGAAGCATGAACAGCGAGACCGTTAATTGATTTAAACGAAATCTTGCTTGATATTACTTTTTGTACATACGGGACTTTATTAAATTCACATCAGAGTTATTAATTTAGATAATAATTTATCGATGTCCGCTATATAATTCGAAATGCCTATCAAAGTTGGGAGGAAAGAGTATTTGAAAAATGTATATCATAATGACGATTTGTGGATCAAATTCGTGGTGTTATAAGCCTTCCAGTTACGTGCAAAATAAAATCTTTACTACGTACATAAATATGTTAAAAGCCGTATTATATATATATATATATATATATATATATATATTATGGGCGAAACCCTAATTATCAATTGGTGAAACTGCACGTACAATTTGTAATAACTTTGTTTGTAGGCCAATGAAAATTACGTAATTGATCGAATAAGGGTAGGATGAAAAATAAATATCACCATTCGATTTTCAAAAGTCAATACTTTTTTACATTCCGACATTCAAATTAAACGAAACTACTCTTTTACCACTCTTTTCACCACTAATCAAATATTCAGGGTATTAGAAAGTTTTTACACTTTCCCAAACATTATTTTTACATTTTTATTGAAATAAATATATGGAAAAATGTAACTAAACGAATAAAAACTATTAGTGATTGATTATTAGAGCCAACAATGAAATCGTGTTTATGTGCCAGTACGCGTCAAAGAAATTATTATTAAAAAATTATAAGAGTCGATTTTTTTAATTGACTTTTTATGGCTTTCCAATTTAACGAACAAATAAATAAATAATGCCAATGTAAAGAGACAATAATTAATAGAGCCATTTTTTTCAAGCAAATTTAAGATACCGAGATTACATTATACGATCCTTGTAAAAATAATTTTTCTACTCTTATGTTAAAGGCTCAAAGTTCATTTGACGTTGCGTGTTTTGTTTAAAGTATTATTCGCTATAAATAATGCACTTAACAGTAGCATTTTAATCCACGACTTTATAAATAAAGCAACGATTATGTTAATAAAATCCAATATCTACTATCGCTAAATGCTACTCTCAGCTTTCAGTTCTTCTCTTAAATCTCGATCGCTTTCCACTAAAATGCATGAAAATAAATGTCAATAAAATCCAAATGGTCTATAATTGCGTGGATTATATACTTAATATCTCTTAGGGATTCTCGGAAGATCGTAAATTATAAAACTTTTCATCGGCCAATAATTGAGCACTGGCGTGACTTTGTTTATACATGTCACGTTTGTCAAAAATAATTGCGGATAAATGCTTGTTGCTAGGCTGTAATTCCATAAAAAATGCAGGCATTTCTCGGTCAGCGACTCCAATTCATGTGGTTGTACTCGAGAGCAACGTAGCTTTTAACCAATTTCCGTGATCTGCTGTCGGCAGCCTTGGAAACGGTGCCGGATGCGCACATTTCGCGTACATGCACTCGCTTAAATAAGAAACTAATATTGTAAAAGATGAAAGTTGCGCGCGTGTAAGTTTAGTGAGCTGTGCGCTGTGTATCAGAGATCAGCGGAGCATGAAGGCCACGAAAGTGGATGGCCGATGTTTTCTTCCTGATCCGGAGAAATTCCTCTCCGTTTCACTCCCATCGGTCGATTTTTGCAAATATCCACGCACACACACGCACACGCACACGCAGACACACACAGACACACGCACACGGACACGCAGACACATGCACACGCATACATATAATATAACGCATACACACGGACACGCAGACAAGGTAATAATTATTCATTAATCATCTCTTCCTTTTATTAGACTGAAAATCTTTTATTACCGAATGACTTGTTACATGCACTGATTTTACAAAAATGGATTGGCATCTTACGGCAACGCGGTTTATTACAAAGTTTCACTTTCATATTCTAAATAATTGTGCTTACTTTATGCTCGATCATTCTAAAAGACTTTTACGATCAAAAGGAGCGTAAATTTTTTACTCTATTACCATAATACTGGAGCAGCAATATCAGCGAATCATCGCCGAATCTTAGATAATGATTATATGGAAATGAATTTTCAAATGCACACTTTGCCGTAACCGACATTAATGGAATTCAACATTAATTACCTTACATTATGATCTCATCTTAAGCTTACGAATTCACTTTATTCTCAAACCTTAATCATTTACCGGTACAGATACCGATCTAAAGATATAAAACTAAGATTATTCTGTCGTACGTCGCTCTTTTGTTCTTTTGGCACCGTCAGATAACAGGAAAATTGAATCACATCTCCGATCCTAAGGCAATCGAGAGATAAATCATTATACATCCGGTGATTACAACCGCCGATCGTCCCTTAAATTAGAAACTCTAACGAATCTCATTATTAATCTCGTAACCCTCGCCCTCCTCATCCTCACCATCCACCAAAATTTGAAAAGCCTCGTTTTTCTTATTACGCTACTTCGTCATCGGGATGCCTATTCCTGCTGCTGCTGCTCACTCTTGTCGTCTCTCTCGGCTCGCTCCTTCCCCTTGTGATCGGCGTCCTCGTTCTTCACGAAATAAATCTTGCTGCGGTATTTGTAAGGTCCCTTCACGTCCTCGGGAATTGGCTTAGGCACAAATATAGTCTTCGGCTTGTAGAGGATTCTGTTGGCAATCACGTGGTAAGGCGTCTGCGCCTGGAGATTCAACAATTGATGGAGCTCCTTCGGCATCGAGTTCTCGCCGTTCGCTTGCCGCTCTTGCTTCTCCTGCTGCTGCTTCTGCTGCTGCTTCTTCAGCTGACCTTTCTGCTGCTGCTGCTGCTGCTGCTGCTGCTGTCGCTGCTGCTGATATTGCTGGGACTCCTCTTCCTGATACTGCCGCGACTGCTCCTGCTGATATTTCTCCGGCTGCTGGAACTGATACTGTCGCATCTGCTCCTGCTGGTACGGCTGCGGCTGCTGGAACTGGTACTGCTGGGGCTGCTCGCTCTGAAACTGCTGGTACTGGTACTGCTGACTCTGCTGCTGCTGCGACTGTTGCTGATCGCTCTCGTTGCTGGCGTCGCTTCGCTCCGGCACAGAACCATACCGAGGTATCGCCGAGGCCGCGGGGATCGGCTCGTCCTTGTAATGGCCGAGGGCTGACTTATCCTTGTTCAACGAATATTTGGACTCGTACTTGGGGATGTGCTCGAAGAGTTCCTCGGCATTGTTCAATTGGGCCTGAGATGTGGCGCGGCCGGGCCCGTTCTGATCACTTGGAGATTGGGAGTTTGCCTCTTCTTGTTGGGGTTGCTCGAACGTTCGGTATATGTAAACGGATGGGTCGACGTAAGGCACTTGGGGCTCGTACATCTTGAGAATAAGTTGCTTTATGTGCGCTGGTACCATCGAGTACGGCTTGTAGTGTACCTAAAATTGTAGAAATTAATTGTCAAATTAATTTTATTTACATTGATATTGATTAGTGCCAGACATATTCACCCTCCACTGATCTTATCGCATCGCCATTATTACATATGTCCAGCATTTATTCATCAATAAGAAGAGAAATTATTTCGAGGGATTACGTATTCCTGCAGAAAGTATGCTTTATGTTTTTGTCAATGGTATGCCGTTTTTTTTTATGGCAATAAAAAGAAATTTTATTTCAAAAATTTACAACTTTGGCATAAAAGAAGTATTTACGGTGACAAATCTTTTCATTTTAGCTGCTCAAAGCGATGCACTGAATCTTTAATAATTCGCAAATACCTCAAACTATTATATACATTAAAAATTTAATTTCTATAAAATATACACGAGAAATTCGAAATAATAAAGATTTTATTTACAAATTGACTTTAGTACATAATGAAGTTGATCCTTGTTCGCTTGCACTCGCAATTTGCTTGCAAAAAATAATAGCTAATAAAATATTTTAATATTCCAGAACTTTATTTCGAATTTCAAAAAAAAAAATTTTTTATATTCAAGAGTGTGGTATTCAATTCTCATTCCTTTACTTCATTGACAAAACATTTATTTTTCTCTTCTAATGCCATTACCTAACACTATGACTAAACATTAACTAAAATAAACATTATGAACTTTCATTTCGGCATATATATTTAGAAAAAAAAATTAAAGAGCAATTCTATTTAACATTCTTGTGTACCGACTCTACATATCATATTAATTTACTTTATTTATGTTAATGTTAATATATAATAAAAACTAAATTACACTCGAACTTTTTCATTCATTACCCTCTACTTCCTTGTAGCATTTTTAGTCGCAATAATTAAATAAAAATTCAAATAATATCTTGTAATTAAGGATAGAATTAAAAACTTTTTAATGATTTATTAGAATATATTAAAACTTCTTCTTATTTCTCTCTTAATCTGTACGATATAAAGAATTAGCATATTAAAAATTCAATGAAATATAGAAATAAGTTATCGAAGAAATGAACGATATCCACATATTTTTAAAATAGTAAATTATATGGTTGGAAATTAGAAATAATTAAATGTAAATCAGAGCGAGAGAGACAGAGAGAGAGAGACAGAGAGAGAGAGAGAGAGTACGTGTGTGCAATTAAATGCAATTAAGTCATATTAAATAAAACAGGTAGTACTAAAATTGAAATATTACATATGCCAATAATCATTATTTAATTGTAAAAAAAGTCATTTGATTTGTAAAGCGTATTTAAGCAACTGACTTAATTATTAAAGTATATCTGAAATTTATTTGTAATTGTAATAACGAATTATTTTTAATGTTGATACATTTTGTAACATTAATATTATTTTCCATCATTATTAAAGAATAATTAGTACAGCTGTAATATTTCCTAATGAGAATGAGAAAAGATTTTCATGTATGAAGAATGAATAATTCCAAATCAATTTCATGTTCGATAGAAGGAAGAAAAAAAAAGAAAACATTGGCATTAATACAGTGCTTAAAGAAAATTGCATAATATTTATCGGATTATGATGTTTTTTATGATAGATATGCTCGCGAGAGAAATAAAATTGAAAATCAATCGGCTATAAATACTCTTATTCCTACTAGAAAAGCAAATAAAAAATATCTAACGGTTAAGTTCAGCTAAACTTACAATGTTTCGATATTGCCTCCCAATGCTTTGGAAAATCGCAGCCTCATGCCAACCATAGCACATTAAATCTTTACGATTGAAAAATTAACTCATAATCGATCTCTATTAGAAATGATAATTAAAATGCAGTTATCCCAATAATCTAGAATTAATTAATCGATGATTTGTGAAATGATTATATATTATGGACAATTATTGCATTCTGTCTTGGCTTATTTCACGTCCTTTTCACACAAGTCACGTTCGCAAGACTACACTCATGACCATTGCAATGATATCTCTAGTGAAAGTAACATCAACTTTTCCCAATCAATCAACAATAATATCGATGTTTCGTTGATTAAGCAAAAGTACAATTAAGTTCGCTTAAGCAAAGAGAGAGAGAGAGAGTATATGCACTAAATATGATGTATGGAAGAGAAAAAAAGTAACGGCTTTTGTATGAAGCTTACGTAATTGCTTATTAAATGAGGCGTAAGTGAGGACTTTTTAAGGATGGGATTTCTTGGGCCGCGGGGTGCGGGGTGAAGGCTGAGGGCCGCGAGTATACTTATCACACATATAAAGAAAATGCCAGTTATTAAAGGTAGAGAAGGAAGGCGCGTATGCTCTCCCGTGAGCGCACTCCTCTCGACATTGTGTTTCGCGCATATTTGCCATGGGCTTTATTGTTCTCGTAATACCTCGCGCATTAATTACGAGCTTAGTTATGAAATCGGGCGGCCGAAGATTGCGCAAAACGCCAAAGTTAATGCTCCTTGTGGTAGTGCGCTGCTCGGGCTCGTTACGATCAGTCATTAAAGGATAAAAACGTCGAATTGAAATTGCCGGCATTGGCTCCGAGCTTAAGCCCCAGAGCAGTTTTTACGTAACTTTCAAAAACAAAGATCATTTAATGCGAATTTGGCGCGTGCGATTATGGCGGGGCCAGAGGAGATCGGCCTGCAATTCCTCGATGCCTTGATCGTTCGACATTGAGACATTGAGGATAGTGTGGAGGAGGCGGGTGGGGGTGGGGGAGGGGGTGGCAGTGTGGCCTCACCTGGACCTGGGGCAACGGCTGGCTGAGCTTCTCCTCCGGCGCCGCGACTTCGGGCTTCAGGATCTCCGACTGGCTGTCCTCGAGCGGCTGGCTCGAGGCGACCTCGGCCCTCTCGTCCCTCGGGGGTTTCGCCTCCAGGTGGCTCTTCCACTGCGTGTACGGAGCGTAGAGCTTCCAGTTGACTCGCAGGCCTTACGAAAAGCGCAAGCTTAGCATTAGAGATCCTACGGCTACGGCTGGGGATTCGCTCCTGATCGGCCTCGGGTGCGGAAGCCGGCGCTCCGCCGATTATTATGATTATTTGCGTCGGCGCGGGGAACGGGAAGACAGATCGATCGGATAAAATAGAAAGTTTAGCGCTCGAAAGTGTTTTGCGCCCGATCGAAAGTAGTGCAGGATGCATTAATTTTAATAGTCTGCCGTTTAATTAGCAGTGGCCGAATAGTTGGCTTGATTCTTTTTTCTTTTTTTTTTGGTAATTATCGCCTTTCGTTCGTTCGCGGAAAGTGAGGCTAATGAGGGTGGGAGATGCGAGGGAGGGAGGAGCGGCGCGAGGATTTAGTGAGCGGCAGGTGGTTACTTCCTCGTTATTATACTTTACCATCGGGATCGCTGTACTGAATGTGACCTTGCGGGGTACGGGATGGGCGCTGTTGCGCAGGCGCGGCCTCCTCATGCTGGGCCAGGCAGCCAGACATCAGCAACAGAGCAAACGTTATCTGAAACGTTGGCATTTTCTTATTGCTCTGGTTGTTTGTTATTGTTTTATTATTCTTTTTATTTTTTTTGTTTTTTGTTGCTGCTTTTTCTTCCCCTCCGTTTTCTTCCTTTTCCGTTTAATTCAGTTGGAGTTTGATTTAATTTAAATGATGCGACAAGAGCTGATGGGCAAGTCTTTTTTTGGCAACGAAATTATCGTCCTCGTTGATTAAAAAAATAATCTCCCTTATGTACGTTATAATGAGCCTGGTTAACTGTATTTACCAATTGTCCGAAAAAGCCTCTTGCAAAGTTCAGTCCTTTGACAGAGCTTAACTACTACTCGCTCAAAATATAATTTGTCTCCTCGATTCAAATGACTTTGCCGAGTACCCTAGCCACATATACCACCACGAACCTCAAGCTTGTAATGCTCTGGATATTAACATTATTTTATTATTTTACACGAAGGACTTAAAGTTGCATCAAAAGTATTGACGATTCTAGTGGGACGTACTCTTGTAATTGCGAATGATTCAAGTGATTTGATGAAGCATTGTTTGATTGTAAAACATTTTGACTTGCTATTTTAAATCTTCAAATGCCATGACTGCGTTATTTCACTTTATTTATGCAATGATTAGATATTGATTATCAAGTTTCAAGCTAAAAGCAATCCTAATTTCATTGAAATTTATAACTTGCATTGAATGTTATTATTATTTCTTTCAATTAATTCGTATTTACACATCACTATAGCTGTGGAATAATATTTTTATGCGCAAACTATAGAATTTGTCGTGATTCTTTTTGATTTTATGGAATAGTATATATTTTATATCACGCAATTATATTTAAAAGTAAATTTCATTTCAGAATACTCTTGCGGTAAGCCATTTACGGCAACATAAAACTTACAAATGGACAGACCAAAAATTTTTAAATTTATTATAAACTAGTATATTTGTTGTTGCCACGTTCTGCTTTGTTTTCTTTCTCTTTTTTTTTTAGTTTTTTTATTCGTTTTTTTTCCCTTTAATATATATAAAAGCCTTTGCGAAAAGTTAATTTATATGATGTATTATGCAGATAATTAGACGTGAATAATTTATATTTTTTAATTTCCAGGTGTAAAATTATTCCATCATTCTTTCAGAATACAATTTACCGAATATTTTGTTAAAATAAAAAGTAACAATGAATGATATCAGTAAAAATAATTATTATTCTTAATAATCAACTATTGAACTTAAAATTAAATATTCATATATTGTAAAGGAATTGTAAGCTTCCTTTGTAACGGGTATTCATTAATAAACGCAGAGTAATCAAAAAATTTATAGTCCATATAATAAAATTTGTTGCGTGAAAGAGAAAAAGAATAATTTCATTGCCTTCTCGTTGACAATTTTTCGCTAATGTGTAATGATGGATTTTTAAATATGGTAAACATTTGTACCAATCAGCCACAATTGTTAAGTTGCCATTAAAATTGCGGATATAGGTAAGGTTCTCAAAAATAATTAACCCCTGTAGTTATCATAATTATCGTTGAGACTAAATATATATATATATATATATATATATATATATATATATATGGAGTGTTTTGAAATATTTACGAAATTAAGAGCCTTTGTGGGCGTATTCGTTTTCTATTTCTGGCAATGTGTTTGAATGTCTGTCGGAATGCTATGAATATGCTGAGACGAGATACCTTTATCAGGCGAACAATAATCGCCAACTTTTTGCAATATTACGTAAAAATAAATGCATTAGAATCTTGTAATTATTATAAAAATTCTTTTACAAGGGCAGTAATAATTATAAGATGAAAGACCTTTTTATGGACAATATCGATTGAAGGACTCGTATTATATTATATTATAAATATCATTAATTTACAAATAATGCGAAAGGAATAGCAAGTTTCACAATAATTGTAAATGTATTGTGAATTGTTAGAGATTAGATAATTTGCGAAGCCCAAAAGTATATTGAACGGTCGAAAAATTAAAATAATCGGCATAATTGGAGGAGCCAATTTTCTCAGTAAGCGCTAAATAAAGATTGAATAATCGCGAAACAGGACGAAAGGAGGTGAAATTTTCCGTTTATTATTATGACAGTTGCGGAGAATGAGATTTATGTAAATTTGAGGGGAATAGTAGGTAGCGCGTAGAATAGGAAATAATTTGCTTGACCGAGGTGGTGCGAAAAAAGTAAATAAGAAATGGCGAGTCGTATGTACGGGCATCCTCGAGCGCGGCCTCGACTACCTTCAATGCAACAGTCTACTTTAAAGAAAATTTAAAGAAAATTGCCAAACTTGGGGCCAAAAGCGCCGCGCTTGCAGTCGCGTAAGCGCCGCGCGTCAATAGTACGGATCGGCGAGTTGGAGAGAGAGATTGAGAGAGTTGGAGAGATTGAGATTGAGAGAGAGAGAGATTGAGAGAGAGAGAGAGAGAGAGATTGAGATGTGTGTGTACAGCAAGTCAACAAGAGGAAGCCCTTATAGGGATATATCGATCTCACTCACGGTGGACTTCATGTCGGCGATAATCGCACTCTCGCCCCGGCTTGTCAAAGTTCGATGCAGCAGCTGCGGAAGCCTCCGAGTGTCGGGGAGGGCCGATGTCACCGGGTCCCGGGTTTGAGGAAATCTGTCGGTCGCTCGGCCGCGGAGTTTTCTATATAGGCAGCGGCCAGGCCCGTCTAATTGTTGCCTCGCTCGCGCTCTTAACCGCGGCCGTTGCTTTTAAGAGTCATTCGCCTCCGGTTGCGAGTTCCAGTCGGGGCAGCGTCTCTGCGAGCCTCGAGGGTACGTCGCCGGGGGGGGAAGGAGGCGCCGCCGCTCCCGAGAAAGAGAGACCGATGGCTCGTGGGAGGGGGGGGGGCGGGCAGCGGCCGCCGTGGCGCAACATCGCGGGGCGGGGGGAGGAGGTACTTTGGAAAATCCCGGGAAGCCGAGAGTGGTAAGCCGAGGCGAGGGCCAGAACAAAGCGGTCGCTCGTTTTTCGGTTCGCGAGTTTTCCGAACGGTCTCGGGACCTGGGCCCGAGGGGCCCATTGCAAAGCGGCCGCGATTCTGCCGCCCCACGCCACCGCCGAGGGCCCCGACCATCCGTTAACCAAACTTCGCCCGGGCAACAATGCATCCCTTCCTCCCATCTAGTTGGCTCACTTGTCTCACTCCCGCTCAAACCCACCACCTCGTGAAATATTTCAGCTTTCAGCGGTGCGAAGCGTGGCGCAAGCTTCGTCCCTATCAAGTGGACCTTTTTGGTAATATGTTACGAGTTTGCCTCTGTCGAGTACTTGCGATTGAACTTATTAGATTTCAATCGGTAGACATTCCCTCAAAGCCCAATAATCTTCTCGTAGCCTGTAAGCAGTAGCGCAATTTGTTAATTTAAGAAGATAAGGTCAGTTGTGGCAGAGGGTGCGATTGGCCATTATCTATAGCACAATTTCAATAGAGGGTTGATGGCTAGGTCGAGTTTTTTTTTGGCATGATAGCGCCAGTATATAACATGCATGCGTATTTGCATTGCTCACTGTACAGTAAATAGTACGGACAAATGCGTGGAGGAGGGGAGCGGGAGGGGGGGGCGATCGATTTATCATAATGCACTTTGCTCGTTCAATGTCCTTAATTGCGAGAGTTTGGCAAATGCAACTGATTGTGATTGTAATGTGGGTAAACAGATACAAATAAGCCATCGAGTGCATAATTTTGGCTAATTCATCATTCTGAACATGTTCGTGGAATATCGTGTGCGTGCTAATATGTTTGGCATCGCTTGATTAGAGTTTTAGAGTTTACGTGTTCTTTGTGCCTCGACGTGTTAGTCATTCTAAAGTAATTTCCTTATAATATTGCGTAGGGAATTATGATTTGCAGCTACATGAGAGATTATTTTAACAAAGCTGGAGCGTATAATTTCGAAATGCCTTCTCAGCAACCCTTTAATCCCGTATGCTACATACACTTGCAGGCTTATCCAGTATTATCTTGAGTTTGCCTTGGCAACATGTTTTTTCATACATTTTTTCACAAAGCTTTAATATCGAAGATAAATTCCATTTTTTAAATATTAATTAATAAAGTTATGAAAGTCGACGGAGTAAACATTTATTACATACCGAACGAAAATATAGAATTTGCATTTTCATCGTACAACTACCGTGATTCATAAACATACATTTACAGATTAGAAAGTAATATTCTAGAAATATTCAGCAAGATTTTTTTTAATGAAATATATGATAATAAAACTGATTTTATCGTTTTAATACGTTTTTTTTTAAACGTTGCTGCGAGTTCATTGAAAAAAAAAAAAAAGAACCATCCAAGTGTTAGTAATGAGATTGTAGATTATTCGAAAGATTTAATTGTAATTCAACAATTTTATATATATATATATCTATATATGTTTGCGGATCTGAAAACGTTAATAATAATTTTATTAATTAATCAATATCGAACTGTGTAATGTTGTGTGTAATCAATATCGAACTGCGTAATGTTTGCAATTCCCTTGCTTTGTTATATGTGATCTGACAATTAACTAGAAATCATCTTCTAAAAAAGTAAAATATGGAAATTATTTAAACCAAATTAATTTTCTTCGTACAATAATTTTCAATTTTAATAAAAAATCATAAGTATTTTCGAAACAGTGCTTACGAAACATTAAACTACAATAGTTCGCTAATTTTTAAGGTACACGAAATAAAATTAAAAACTCATTTAATTTACTGATTCGACGCTTCTTGTCTTTACATAAACAATATAAATGAAATTATTATTCAAAATATATTTTAAAGGCTGAAATTCAAATAAAGCTCTGAAACAAAGTAGAAAAACTTTAATTTTCCTTTTAAACTTTCTTATTGAGAATGTAAAAAATAAATTAAGAACCGTATACCCTTAATTAAAATTCTGAAAAATTTGAAGTTTTTAAAAATCATAAGAATGATGAAATTAGAGCGCAATATATGAAAAATACTAGTTTGAGGAAAAAAATTGTATTTGTTTAAAGTTTTTAACGCAGATTTTATTTTATGTAAGATACTTATTGTAATTATCAGTTATGCTTCAGTTCTTGAACAAATAATACGTTTTGGGAAAATATACATAATTGACGTATTCTAGAAATTAGCACATTACATAAAAATAATTAAAATATTTTATAAATTTACATTTCAATAAACAAAAAACTTAATGTCCACGCATCCAATTACACAAATAACTGACTTTATTTTAACAACTTTATTTTAATAAGAAGAGCATCTACATCTATGTAATATTTATCCTTCCTCTATACTATAAACAATTTTTTGTCATTTATTTGCAGAATTCTTATTCGTATTAAAATAATTACAATTATATATATATATCAAGTTTTGTTAAGGCATTATGTAATAATATCCTCAGCGAGTTAAATAAAATAAGACGTTCAATTTATTAATTCAACAATATAATATATTTCACATTCACGCGTATATATATATATATATATATATATATATAATAGGTATAAATAATCATCTGTACGGTCGATATAATCCTTGATTTTATATATAATAATTGTTTAGTTGGCATTTAAATGGCCAGAGAACGTGCACATTTAAAAGCAAAGAGTATCGTAAAAAGGTACTAAAGTAAAAACTTTCTTCATCAAATATGGTAGATGCATCATTGTATAAATCATGCAACAATGTAATTAATAATTAGAATCTCATATTTACGTGGAAAGTTAATTATTTTCAACCTATAAAAGACTTTACATATTAAGTACGTTACACGTTTTAAGTAATTAAACGCTATCAACGAGCAGCAATAATAAAAAAAATAACGAACGAAATTATACATATCACTAATAAATATTTAAATTTTAAATGTTTCATCGTGAAAGCTCCGGATTTTACTCCGCAAATAATTCGTACGATAATCAGAGGAAGATAGAAGCGAAAAAAACGTTTACTCGTAGGCATCGTGTTTTCCGCGAATGAAATTCCGCGAATGAGAGATGGAATGAGGCAATGGCATTACGAGTGGAACACTTTTCACTCCAAAACGTTCCTTTTAAACTTCTCGCGAGAATCTTCGCAAAAAGAAACAAGTGTTATCCATTGTTCATAAAATTTATGCTTCACTTTATTCGGCTATTGTGGTTGCCATTTACGAATAACGACTGATTTTTCATTACTTATTCACGACGTTAAACTGCAATTAGTTTGTATAATTATTTACGTAACTTAAGCTCCATCTCTTGTATATCGTAATAATAAGTAAAAGTAGAGGATAATGCATAATATTTAATAAATTTACTCGAAAGATCGTCATTTGTAGCTGCTTTATTCGTTGAATAAAATTACGCGACTAGCAAGATTTGTGGTCTTTTTTTTTTTTTGTAAAACTTTCTTCGACAAAGATAAGAAGTGATGCGAGAAAAAATTTTTTCAATATAAATTTTCTTTTGAATTTGAATATTCATATGCAAAATTATAGTTTCTCCATCACTGTGTGTTTAGTACGAAATTATTATATATTTTTAAATGTGATTTCAACGCTAAGTTCATAAATTTTCAACAATATGTTAACATTAATGTCATTATATATTTTACATGAGAAGAAAAAAGTCACAATTCTCATGTACATACATATATCTAAACAGAACTCAATCTATATATTTTGCAAAATAATAATTATAAATAATTTGAATTTAAATTCACAATCACAAACTATTCTATTTATTCATTAATTAGAAAAAAAAAAAACTTTTAAACAAAAATGATAGAAATTACACTAGATTTGCAATCAATTATACAATTATTAAATGAATTTTTAAACTAGTTTAACTAAATTAACTGAATTATTAAATTAATTTCGGAAAGATAAAATTGGGTTTTTTTTCTTTTTTAATGACCAAAACTATTTTTATTTTCACACTATGGTTTTCATGGAAAATTAATTATTTCAAGTATATAAACTGTTGTGATTCGTGTTTTAACAATGTGAGTGATATCGAGGAATATTGAGGAAACAAGAATAATATATATTTGTAAAAATCCACCTTTTAAATTCATATTAATAAATATTCTCAGCATAAAGTCAGTTTGACCGATATTCAATTTCACAAATTTTAAATCCAGTTTAAAACATCTTATATTATTTAATAGTATGTCGTATATGAAAATAAGTTATAATTACGCAATCGCTGACTTTATTAAAAACATACATTACACGCACAAAGTAAGCCAAAAGAAAATATACAGTATTTTCATATGAATTATAAATTTGTTGGCATAAATTAGAAAATATCTAGAAAATGATATATAATACTTAGTATTTTATCAAGTCTACCGAATCCTTTGACACTGCTTCCTTCCAATTAGTTACGATACAAACTGTTGCCAAGTTCCGCAAAACTTAAAATAATCAACCTTGTGCTTAGCAATACACATTTCATACTTATCATGGTTAATAATAGATATGTTGTTCCATTATATTTGCCAAAACTAATTGTATTGTGAAATATCGTTTTGAAATTGAAATAATTCATGAAAAATGTCATCGAATTAGACTGCAATTTCTAATGTGTGTTCATAAATGCAGATGAAAATATATAATTGATAATATTTATAGTTTATTAAAGCTTGAAATAATATGCTAATGTCCAATATGTGAAAATGACCAATGAATCATAAAGTCAAAGATGGCATTTCTTTTAAAAAATTTAATTCGTGCAAGAATTTATTAATTTGCATACAATTACTAAATGGTTTAAGCTAGAAATAAAATCTGACCATTTTTAATAATTTAAGTCTGGTTAGTAATATTGCATACATATCGAAATATAATATTTGAAATTAATTTTTTAATTTTAATCAAAACTGCCAGTTCAGTTTTTTTAGCTACAATATACTTGTGATAAATAATTCACTGTATTATTTATCAAAAACAAAAAACTATGTCATAATAATATAAGAGTGTTTTTGCAAAAAAATCAAAAGATCTTATAAAAACAAAAATAATTAACAAATTTTTGCAAATATATTTATTTTTGTATAAAAATCATTTACAAATTTACAAATTATTTACAAATTATTAATTTCGTTCGACAAATAATATTCAAATTTCTAACAAGTGTTGATTAATTGATTTGTAAGTAATTTATAAATTAAAGTGTAAATTTACTGTCTTTCGCTGTGAAAAAAAAAATGGTTATATCATTACCTTAATCTACAAATGAGCGTGAAAATATATCATTGTACAAAATATTTATATCTAATTAGGCTTAGACAAAAGAGATATCAATATAGTAATCGATTATGAAATCCAAGGACAATACAAAGTTATGGCAATATCTCTTTCTTCTGCTTACACCACTCGATCAATAATCATTTGCCGCCATAAAATTAACTAAATAAGACACTGTAATAATATAAAATTGAATAAAGAATATTATTACGTTTTATTGCATTTAATGTGATGCAGTTTATATAATAGTATCAGTTGCCGATCACTCCAGTGTATTTTATACTTTGAAATTCTCTACTAAAAGCTATCCTTTATAATAGTTATATCTTTTACAAAATTTTACAACCAAAAATAATTCATAGATTTGAGAAGCTATAAATATAAAAAATCGTTAAACAATGTCGAAATATTTATGAGATTTTGTAAAATTTATTGTAAGCTAAAAATTAAATGTTTAAACAATTTTATCTTTTCATTTATTGGAAGCAGAAATATTGGAATTATTGAACGATTTGTCAGAGAAATGTAACATTTTTCTGCAAATCATAATTCATTCATAATAATATATAAATAAAAAGCAATTTTATTACAAACTATTTTGATGCTTTGATACGTATTAAAATATTTAAGAACTAGTCCGTTTCGTACTATAAAATTTTTAAATCCGTGACGTAATTTCGGCTATTGTAAAAATAATGTTTAAATAAATTTCACTTTGGTAATAAAAATATTAAGCTTCTTTTCAAATAAAATACCTATCAATATGTATTCCACGGTGTTATATATTCAAAAAATATAGAACTGCCGATCTCCTTCAATTCACAAATTGAAACGAACAATGAAGCAATCCATTATATAGCTTACTAGGGATATATATTTCCCTTAGAAAAGCATTATAATTTTCTATATAAATAGAATATTATTTATCTTTTATACTGTAAGAAGTAACTTTACCCTTATACCCTTACAATTCAAATACATAAATATTTAAATATAGAAACATATCAAAATAAATCGTTTGAAATAACAAATTACCTTTGAATATATAAGGTTCAAAATTAGGTAAAAATCATTACGACTGGCCCATGTTTTAAATAAATTATTAATTACATTTTCACGTTTAAACTGAATATGTTTATATTTATATAGAGAAGATATTATTTACGAATTTTTATTACATTTATTACAGTTAGTTTTCAGCCACATAAGATAATTAATCAAGTTCTACAGTTTAAAAATTGGAAACCGCGTTACAATATTACATCATAAATTTTTTTCTATTTAATTTATGATAAATTAATTTAATCATAATTGTCTAATTAAATATAAATA
>JAPYYT010000370.1:0-67003 GCA_030522565.1 Ceratosolen corneri
TATATATAATTAAAATGACGGAAATATATTTTTTATTTTTAGGTAATCGGCTTGGAATGCTTGAAAATAAACTTGTTTTATTAAGTTTCTTAACTCATTATAAGTTTTCGTTGTGTGAGAAAACGTCAGTACCTATGAAGTATTCCTTAAGAACTCTAATACAAACGCCTAATGGTGAGGTATATTTACGGGTACAAAAACGAAACAAATAATGCACTAATAGGAATGTATAATATATTGGAATATTATGCTATAAACATTTTGTACATAAATATAATATACAACAGAGTTATAGACAATAAATTAATATATATATATATATATATATATATATATATATTTTATTTTTACTGGATTCTTTTAATCACATCTTAATTGTCTTTATTGTAATGTTCATATAATCGATTCTGTTTGACAGTCATTTACTCATTTAGAAAGAAAACAAATAATATCTAGAAAATTATTGTCTAGAGATTAATCAGTTTTTTTTAAAAACATTGAGCTCTATAAATAATAATCCATTTTTAGATGGCTCGTTTCTTCTTTCGCTTATATATCATTTTATTGTTATATTCTACATTTTCTTATTATCTTTAAATATATATTTTTTGTCATTAAAGCTTTTTTAAAGATGTTTTTGCAAAATGTTAATCACACTTAAATTTTTATGAAAGACTCTTTTTCGTGTAGCAAAACGTACCTTTGTGACTAGTTTATTGTTATTCAAATAATTTTGGTTAATGCTTCATTATTTACAGTAAATTTATTCTTTGTTTTTTTGAGAAAATATGTGAAAAACAAGTTTATTTAAAAAAATTTTAGCATCTTTTGTTTAAGCTCATAAATTGTAAAAAAAGTAAGCACAGTAAGCTATTTCCTTGTCAATTAAACTTCAAATCTTCTGCTTCATTCTCGCATGTCATAATTATTTTAACCATTCTTTTCTGTAATAATAATAAATGATTTTAAAATACAAATTACGTTCGAGACGTTGTCTATACATTTTTATAAGTTCATAAATTTATGCAAAAAATCAATAGGTATCGCGCAATTTATGAAATAAATAAAAGCAGCTTTACGGATTCAAAAGTTCAACTAGTCAATCGCAATGCCTTGAACGAGGAAATCAGTGAAACTTTCTATTAGGAATTAGCACCACCCCTGTTTTAGGGAAATAAGTAATCTCGTAAATCTTATATATGCTTCAAAAGAATAACTTTCATCGAACGTAATGAAACTTAAATCAACGCATTCAGTTAGCTATTTAAAAGAAATTTAACAACAATGTTCATACCTACTTTACAACCAGATATTAAAGTGCCAATGTATTACGTTCAAAAATAAAAAATGAATTAACGCTTACGTTTAAATTACGTTTAAATGTTTAAATCTAATAAATTATTTAAAATTGCGGTTCAGTGATATTCTACATGTTTCCAGCAATGACCATTGCGGTGCCATTTTACAATACCTATACCAATTTGAATATTCATAGTGGCAAATAATACTCGGACAGAATCATAATGACCCATACAGCTTGTATTACATTCCAGCTAATACAACCTCGACTCCGCTAAATAAGCCCAACAATCTCCCCTACTCTCTCCCATAATCCAACCTACAAGTCACCAAAAGCCCCATCACAAAGTCCAAAGCCAGTGCGCGCCATTGAACAGGTCGTCGCTAAAATGAAAAATCGAAGCACATCGATTATCCGCTGCGCTGCTCCTCCCTTCGCAACATCCGACCGCCGCATCGCTTGCCCCGGAAGTGCAAACAATGCGAGCGACGACTGGCGCACCACCTCGGCTGACCCTCAAAGTCAAAGCTCTTACGGTCTGGAGGTCATTATCCCTTATCGCAATCAATAGCTGTGTTTTCCCGTAGACCAGCTTAACCGCGTCGCCGCAAGGTTCGCGTCACTATGGATACGCGTGCCCGCCACGGAACTTCAAGGCACTCCAAACACCTCGTAGTACCCGGTAGTCGGTACCAGCAACTGTTGTCCTACGGTCATTTGCGCACAACCGGAAGTCAAGGGCGATAAACGGTCGAGATCCCCACGCCGCCCCGCCCCGCCCCACCCCTGTTTCTCCGTCGGCGAACGACCCACCTGGCGCTGAAGATCGTTGAAGTGCTTCGAAGTTACTTCCTGGCTGCGGTAAATATCGTTGGTAAATCTAAGCTCGATTTGCCGGTTGCCGAGTGAATTGTCGAGCTCACGGGCTCGTCGGTCCGAGTAGTGTCGCGAGCATAAATCAGCAGCGACACTGATTATTGGCTATTGCAGTGCTCCTGCGGATTTCCAATAACAGGTACTGGCTGTTTATATGCGAATACCCGCCTTTTTCCCCGCAATTGTGACAGCTGCGAGCATTCGATATCTCATCGTGCACCACAACTATTTATTTATGCGTGCATTTGAGGGTGGAATTCGTGATCGAACAGTAGCTTGCATTTTAATAAACTTTTTGATGCTACGGTGTGTGCGTGCGTGCGTGCGTGCGCACGGGCGCGCGCGTAACCGGCTATTTTAGGATCTGTAGATATTCTGTGAAACTAAATGTTCAATAATTTTCCTAATTAATTATTAAATGAAAAATTTTCGTCGCTAATGACGTACAATGTCAAATTAACAATTACACTCGTACAATTCTGTATAAACACACACAAACACACAAGCACACGCACACGCGCGCACACACACACACACACATACACGCACACACCTCTGTACACTAGTTATTATAAATATTATAGGGGCGCCTTTAATTTGACGTAATTACTTTTACTGGTCGTCACAAAGCCTCGTCATATAATATGCGAGGCGTGAGTCCAAGAATCAATCGATCACCTTCGTTCAAACAATAATTCACTTCATCAGTGACAATCTAATATATTGAGCTTAATGATAGACTTTCGATAAGTTTTTGTTTTTGGCGGCTCTCTGCCAACAAAACGCCACCGCATCAATGAACGTTTAACAACGATTGGCCGATAATTATACAAAAGATATCTTTAGCCTACATTTCAACAGACTACCAGTGCATAACGAGTATAATTCTTGAAAAATTATCCAATTTACCTATTAATGAATGTACTTTTCGTAATTGTAACGAGGCTCGGGGCGGTTCACTAATTGAAAACGGAGGGATATCAAAGGCGAAAATGCGATTTCCCAAACGGCAGCGCTCGCATGACCGAACCCCATACACGAATAATAAAGAAGTTGGGCTTCCGCCATTAAAAGCCTGCGATTGAAAATTCACGATCGCAAGCTCAATGCTAGAAAAGTAGGCGATCGTCGGAGCAAGGGTGAAAAGGTGGATGGTATAATTGGAGTTGGCAAAGGTAGAAGGAAGCCAGTTGTCGCTGAAATCGAGCATTCGACGAGGACAAGGAAAGCGCGCGAGATCTGCGGTCGCGTGACGGGAGCAGTTGAAATCGCAGTCGAGCCATCGGCAGGGGCCAGTGACACGAGACACAAGGGGCCAAGGAGGGAACAAGGAGGAGATGAGCGAGAGGGAGTAGGACACGCGGACTCGTTGACAACGGTCCGAATGGGCCGACGGCGGTGTCATCCGGGTGGTGGAGGCGACGCGCTGCCATGGCGGCGTCGAGGACCTCGCTCGTCGAGCAGAAGCAGATCCAGTGGGCCAAGGAAAGAGGTAGGACAAGGCCGCCTTTAACCTTACGTGTTTGTTTGCTTGTGGGAAGCGGATTAGTCGTTAAGGGCCGATCGAGGAGCGAGTTGGAGGCGTGGGCGGCCAGTACTTATTGCACGTCTGTGTTTATTATTTCTCCGCTGGTTAGCGAACCATAGGTTTGGGCAGCCGTGGCTTTGTGAAGCACGAAACAATTCTTCTGTCCTGTTGTAGCTTAAGGTTGTATAGTTAAGCTTTGGCGATCGATAATTCGTGCCCAACCTACCACGTTTCTTAAATTGACGATAAGTGTATAATTAAAAGGATGCGTTGACCAGTTGCAATTTAATAAGTATAATATTTCAAATTAAAGCGATTAAGATTTGCATTTGATGCCTCTTAGAGGATTAGTGAGTCCATTGTACGTGGGTGTAAGCGTACTTTTGCTCGAGAGAAACCGATTGCAAGATGAACTAATTGTCTGGTATTAAATAGTTGAGCATTTTATTTGAGAATATTTGCCATTACTCTAAGCGACGTATTTTTTACAATATTTATACAATACATGTTGCACCTTTTTCTTTTCCTTTCATAACTTAGCGCATTCTAATCTATTCTTATATGTTTTCTTATTTTTATTTTTAATCTTAGTATTTTGCGCTTCAATCTTTTTCCAGCTGACTTATCGATAAAGCTATTATAATAATATTATATATACATATATATATATATAATGTCTCTCTCGGAAATGAAATATAATATTGATAAAAATTAATATTGAAAACTTTGGAATAAACTATAATTACATTTGACTACATTCACATGCATATATTTTACTATTTTTATGCTTTAATAGTACGTTTTTCTTTTTTTAGTGCAGCAATAGAGATAGAACGTAGAGAGAAGGAACTTTAGCACATCTTATTAAATTACACTCTATTTGTTTTGATAATAAAATATAAAATATAAAGAGGATAAAATATTTTATGTAACATTGAGTGACTGGATTAGACTAAAAATTAACGTCTGGGACCTTCCGTTTCCGCGTTGAATACACGCAAAACTGACTTCTTCGTCATTTGCGTATTCAAATTTGCGTACTCGCATAATAATTTTCCGTAAAATTATACGCCTCCGGCACGACAAACACACGCCACTTAAAAAACTTTAATATTAAGATTTTTCTCTATCCAGAAAACAAGCAATTAAATGGTTTTGTAAAATTTTTATCCTTATTTTTCATCTGCCGTTGCGTTTCTATCTTGCCTATCATTATTTTAATTTCACTTTGCAAAATACTTATTAGTAATAATAAATATTTAGTAATGTAAGTTACTAGTTTTTGTATTTCAAATGCTTTGCACAAAACATGTAAAATATTAGGTTTGTATGCTCGTGAAACTATTTTTTAATAAATTAATTTAAATTATTGAGTGATATGCACGAATTAACAAGTGGACTTTTAAAATACTTTTGAAGCATTAGATTCCGCCAAGGATACGCAAAGGTTTTGGAATTATATTATACAAGGTATCAATAATTTTCTCGTCAGCTAAACAATTCCGTCCTCGGCCATCGTGTGTTCATTATAAATCTCGGTCATTATTATTACAATAATGATGTTAAAAATTTGAAATTATTTTTAAATTATCTTATTACGATTATGTATATATAAATATATGTATTAGCAGACAAAGGAGAAAACGTTCATATCATTCAAATCATCGTTACATTATAAAGAAATATAACATTTTTAATTTGTGTATTTTGAGCAGAAGAAATGTCGAGACTTAGTAGAAATTATACACCACTGGAAAACTCTAGTACTACTCATACGTCGATTCGGTAAGTCATTTATAAACGCAATTTATTACTTGACAAACTATCAGCTATATTAATTTTAATGACTTGGAATTCTCGAAGTCTCTCAAATTTATGAGCAATATTTAAAAGAAAAAAAAAAAAAAAAGAAAAAAAAAGGCCTTACTTTTAAAACATATCTTGTAAGAATATTAAATTTGGTAAGCAATGAAATTGTGGGAGACATAAAAGCATTTATAAAAGAGCATTTTCCCTTAAATAATTTAATTGCAAGCTTGCTTGTTTATTTCACTTGATTCACTTGCACTGCGGACTCTTTTCAATTCCGCCCAACAGCCAGCCTATATTACGCCACTTAATGAGACCAATTGGCCTTAAGATTGACAATCTAAAGTCTGAAACTTCCAGAATCTCACGTCTAAATCTCATGTAAACTCCAGCGCATGAGCTTCCATTAAAACAACTCATGAAAGCAATGCTCGCCAAGTAAGCAAAGCCACTTGTGTCGCAGCACGTACCCGAACGGCACGCGAATCTCCCTTACGGAGATGAACGGCAAGCAGCATCCGAGGTACGCGAGCACCATAAGCTTAAGGAGCCTGGGCTCGGACGTCGGTAGCGTGTCCATCGCCAACCTGGCCAACCTCCATGAGCGGCTGGAGCTCGAGAGGACGTCGCGACGTCGTAGTCCGAGTCTGCCGCCGATCTACAAGCACGAGCATCGATATCGCGTAAGTCCTCGTGTTTCTCAGGACACATTCATACGTTGCGACCACTTATCACGCCGCCCCTTTATTATCCCAAGGTCAATTTGCCGTGTACCGTTCGTTTAATCACTTAGGCAGAGCTCCTCCTCGTTATTATACCTCATCGTTCGCACGAATCGCGCAATAAATGTCCGATTCTATCTAATAACCCGGAACTTATTATTAATGGAAGAAAGGCCATCGGTAGCTGTGGCTGAGGAAAAAATTGAACTAAACGTGCCTGCATAAGAATAATTCGATAATAGTTCATTAAAGCCGTAGGCTAAAAAAAGTGGATAGCATATATTTCCATGAATTATTGTTTTGCTGTGTAAAGTATAATGCGTGCGAGGAAACGTATAAAAGCGCTTTAAGGAGTAATGAGATTACTATTATGTATTTATGTAGATAATACGCAGAGTGCATTGATTGGCAAGTAGCGTGCTAACATTGAAATGAGCATGCGTGTATTGAAAATAATGCGTAGTAATCATCGCAGGAATTTTTTGTAGCCAATGTCAAGAATGCCGCACTCTTATTTACTTTATTTATGAACTGCGGATGAATTCGTAAATAATTAATAATAATAATGTTTGTTGACATTAGCTTTATAGTTCAGGCAAGTGTACTTTACTTTTGTATAGAATAGTACTAAGTAATAATATTGTATAGACAACATTATGATAGACATCTCACTCATACTTACTAACATGTCTATAATAATATACATATATATATATATATATATATAAAGTTGAATTAATTTAAATAATATTGACTATATGTTCTTCTATGAGGTATCAAGATTACGATAAACACGTGCGAATATAAAAAATAAAATTTCCTCGAAGCCCTCGAATTTCCAACGCATTATTAGCAGGAAAAAGCTAACCTTATCGGCCAAACATCAAAGTACAGATCGCGGAAAAGCACCATCTAGTGCGCAAGCTACCCTCGCAATCGGTAACAAAAATCGTGAAACGACGGAAAAATCTCACCCTCCATAGGCGTCACTCGACGGCCGAGTCCACGAGTTTCCCGAAAGTCGAAGGAATTCAAGGAGCTCGGCTTCCCTAGCCTGGGGAAATAAACTCGGCGGAGGCGCGACAAATACGAAAACTAGGTTTCCTGGGGATCGCGGGGAGCGATCGCGCGCCCATTGACCTCCTCGGGCGGGTTGCTTATGTGTTAGTTGCGGTGTCCCTTAGTGCCTGGTTCCGCGTGCCAAAGAGCGGAATGGGCCGAGGTGGAATTATGCCGCCGCATGGAGTTGGCGTGACTTGGTCATGGCTCACCAGGAGTACTCGAGAATAAGGGAGGGGAGGCCAGCCACTTCGTGCGCCGGTGAAACAGAAGGAGAGCGAATGGGCAGGGGGCGTGGGGGGGAGGGAGGTGATAAGCTCGGGAGAATCGATTCTCGGCGAGTCGTGCGTTGACCCGGTAAAGAGCCAAACCGCATGACAACACAATAAGTGTCTTAGAGTAGAATTTTATTGCTTTCCAATGGTAATGCTATGCAAAACACGTGTTCATAAGATTTTTCGGTTTGTGGGTTGTTTTTTTAACTTTTGTTTGGAGAGAATTTATCGCGTGTACTTAAAGCGAGGATGTCAGTCCTCGTGAACATTGCGTTCCTTTCGCTTATTAACATCTGCATTTAAATTAAACTTCAAGTTGCGCACACTGCACTCCTTCGAAAGTGACCATTTATAAACTTAGTTTATAAGCTTAGTTTAGCGCTTGTGGTGGGAAAATAAGATTAGAACTAGTTTCCCCAATTTAAATTTCAATTAGATATAAGCCGGTTTGTTAATTACGATCATTATGTCTGAGAAGCTCATATTGTAATTTATGTGCGATTGGAGAATATAGCGTGAAAAATTGACAGATAAGTGAATGTCTTTGTTCAGATTTAAGAATATCTTATAGCAAACTATAATTTATCGTTTAGTAAGCCAAATATATACAGATTGATTTTTATTGGTGAAATAAAAATTTAATATGACACATCGTCTTATTAGCGATAAGAATAAACATGAGAGTGTGATCAACAGTATTTGAAATTAAAAATTTAAATGACTACCCAACTTAAAATCATACATGTAATACGCGTTTAATTTATAATAATAAGATATGGTGTAATATGCTGGAGATAATTTATTGAAACAAGAATTATCGGCATCCCTTGGAAATTCTAGAATCGACGAATTTCCTGGGAAAATAATGGCTATTTTGAAATACAAATTGTAATGTAAATTTCTATAAATATTCTTTATCAAAGAATTTGAAGATAAATACAGTAAATACATTATTTATAATGCATAATTCTATAATTATAGAGAACAATTCATATTTTTTAAATTACGAGCCCAACAACTAAAATCGACTGATATATATATATACATAGTTTTTAGCCTCTCTAATGACTCAATTATTTCTTAATGCAATTTTATTCCGCTAGAATCTTTGTCTACATCTGCGTATAATCAATGAAAATAATCCGATAGAAGCGAGGACCGGCCGTCACATTTTAATTTCCATGCCTCGCTATATCTTTCACTTTTATCAATATCAAATGGTCAATAAGCCTTTTAATAAATAAATTGGGTGCTGAAAAGAGTCAGGAAACTCAAATGGCACGTGTACAAATGTGCAAATCATCATTCAAGTCCGCTTGGATATTGTAACTCCTACACAGACATACTGCCAGACATGCGCGAAGATAAGTAATACTATATTGCAATGTAGCAATCTCGTGGATCAGTCAAATCCAAGTAAATCAGCAACTTTTGCGTTCATTGAGTTTCGATCCTACAATAATAGCAAAGTTTTCCAATTACTATGGCCGAGAGCTATAGATATTTTATAACCTAAATGTAACGTGCTTGAACGTTCGAAGGAAAAAAACAGAACAAATTCATAAAAAAATTGTGAAAATACATGTAATAATACAAAATACAAAAAAAAACTCGGGAAAATTAATTTGCATCGCTACTTAATATAATAAATCATTAATAATAGAAAGAAATTAGCACTGTCCATTTTTTTTTAAAGCCTTTATTGACTGATGAGGCTGCTTTCATTGCGAAAACTGATATCATTGATGCATTATTATTCCATTCCACTTTTATTTAAATATGTCTGTAATGGCTGCATCTAAAACCAAAATGAATGCAAATGATAGACACGACATTTTATAAGCTTGCAAAATTAAAATGCATAATATTTAAGGGATAATTTTCCATTCTCGAGGTCCATTTATTATCAGTACTATAATTTACATTTTTCATTACGAAAGTCTTCTAATAATTGAACGTAAATTGTAATTTCGAAGTGAGCATTTTGCATTTTCTAATTATTTTGCAAGTAGCGTTACTTCTCTTTCGTCTCCGCTAGTAAAATCATAGGAATATTAATTAAAGGCATTCGCTCAATACCACGTAATATCACAGTATTATTATTAAAATGCATTATTCACTTTTAAATAATCGTTTCGTGCAAATAAAATGTTAAAAAAAAAAAAAGGCTGTCATTAAGACAATAATTTAAAGGATCATTGTTGATCTATTAAAAGGGAACTTTTTATTTCACGGCAAATGTTCCATTTAAGCATTTAAGGGTATGCGATTGTAGTCTCTATTTGGTGTATACATAAGCCAGAGCATTATTGATTTGCTTGATAATAATGTTACTTTTCTCATTCGGTTATACCAATGCACTACTTTTTCTCCTTAAAAGTAAATCATTCATAGAGAATTGTGGTCTTAGAAAATTATGCCACGCAATCGGCTCTACAGAGCACTTATCAAGACGTATTAATTTTAATTTTAACATAGGTTAATTTATAATTTGCAATAATATTATGCAATATGATGCATGTGCATTGCACATTTTGAAAATTTGCTCTACAAGTGCCACAAATAACGTTGAAATTATTTGAATTAAACAGTGCAATCAAAAGTATACAAGTTAAATAACTTAAATGTATAAGCCCGAATGATTTAAATATTAAGGATTTTTTTTTTAACTTAAAATCTTAAATTCACATTACCATGTAAGTTTATTTGTATTGATTTTAATTTAAATCCCAAGGAAAAGTATAGCACTGCTTTAGCCGATCTTTATTTTTCATTGGAACTACGATACTTCATATACCTGCTGACTATAGTCCGCAAGCTTTCTTAATAAATTAATAATTAATTCATTAATAAAATTTCGTATTAATAGCACAGTTAAGGATTTTAAAATGCGAATGAAAAATTATAAAAATGATGTTTAATATTAATAAAGTCTGCAATCTATTATTAGATTATTATGAAATTCAATAAACGATAAAACGATCGAGCAGATTCATAAGTGTTTATAAAATATTGTACTGCTGATACTTTTATAGACTGATAATATTACATAATAAGCTGTATTGCATAAGAGGTAAAAGAACTGCAATTAATTCGCTCATAATCCTATACAATTGAATAATCATGTTGTTAATTTAACCACCAATTAAGCCATCATGATATGAATAATTCCGTATAATAAGCCTTTTCAAATTTATTGAAGCGACAATAAAGCTTCTCACGTTAATGCTTTATATTTGACTTGTTGTTAAATAAATATCTGGTATATAAATAAAAAAAACTGGTACTGCGCAAAACAATAAAACCAATTATTAGTATGACAAACGTCATGTGCATGCTGAATTACCGTAACGAAATCGTAACTCATTTGGCATGCCATGCAATAGTTAAATTACTTCCTTTCAATCGCTCAAGCTCATCATAAGGAAACAGGTTACACCATCCGTTCCACTGGTATTTTTAGTCAACAGTTTAAGAGATTAAATGACAGATATAAACGTAAGCTTGGAGCTATAAATAAATAATTGACCTTTGAAGCAAATGTTATCGATAGGCAATATTGGCATTCACGTATTTACAAGAGACATCTTTTATTTTATAAAATAGCTTACGTACGAAAATATCATCGGCGTTATCAATAATTCTAAGATCTTAGTGACTATCGCTCTCAATATCCCGAGCGTTCTTTAAATAATTTCAATCATTATTTACGCAATTTGTTGTAATTTGTTGCTTAAATAAATTTCACACTAGTCATATCTCTTAATGTGGGTTTAATCGAGCTTAATTAGAAAATAAATTTTAAAGCTCAAATAATAACGCCAAACATATTTATAATAATTATATTTTACATTTGGCTAAATATATTTATATATCGTAATAGGTATTGCAATAATAAATCTTAATATTATGTTCCTAATAAGAGCCTCTATAGTAATAATTAACTTAACCAAGACATTTCTTATCTAATCGACTAGCGAGCCAGTAAAATGTTTAAAAATTTAACTTTATTAAAAATAACAGATAAACTTATTGGATTTAACATTAATTGGTCATTATTTTTATTAGCTAGTCGATATAACATAAAATGATGGCCAATTTCTTCCAATGAGTTGCCTAATATTTACAAATAATAATCTTTGCCTAACAATATCCTATTATTTCTGCATCGAAATAGCAGATCAATGCCTTTTGCAAATACAAACTGTACCAAACCTCACGCGAATTGGCAACACTCTCAATCAAATTCGTCCCGAATAATCGCCCAACCCACTCCCGTCCACTTCCCCAAGTAATCTGCGAATAGCCATCGCCAACTCTAAATGCTCAGCCATTCTCATCTAATCCTTCAGATAAGATAAGAAACTCTAAACTAAAGCACTCGAACGCTTTGGCCTCTAAAACGAGCCGGCAAACGACCGTCAATGACGACGGATTGTTATATTATACCTAAACCCCCACCCCTCCCCTCTCCTCCCCCCTAACGTCAAACTAAATCCAACGAAATCCAAGACCCGCGCTCCTTCGACTCCGCGGTTATTAGAAATGGACGGCTATTAGAAATGAGCCCCGTGTTCGCAGGTCGACGAGCAACAGCACTACCAGCGCCCCTCGAGGTCTACCAACCACATCACCCTGGAGAAGCTACCGCAGCAGCGCTGCTCGAGGGCTCCGGAGGAGCGCGAGGGCGAGACCTCCGGCTACGCCAGCGACAACCTCGAGGGTCCCATCCACAAGCAGCAGCAGCAGCAGCAGCAGCAGCAGCAGACATTCGTGCTGCCCTGTCATGGTGAGAAGAGGCTGCTTATCTCGGAACAAAGAGCTTACATGAATAGGCGATGATGAACTTGATTTTATCGCTAAGCAAGCTTATCTATTTGACTAACAAGGTCTGACAGATAAATATCTGGGTTGTTGTTATTAAAATATCATGTAACTGTCCGCCAAGAGTGCCTCGCTGTTGAGAAAATGGGAAGCAAGCTTGGATAATAAGGGACGCTATCCGAAAATATTTCAATATAATATCAAATAATCTTTGAAGTTGTTGAAGAAAATGCAAGTCCATGCGAAATTTAAATTGACGCTAATAAGTCTTCTTTACCGTTAACCGAGATTTTCTTACCAACTCCCCCCATCTGATGTGCTAAAACCGCGCGATCGATAGTTTTGCATGCAAAGTGGTGCCGTCTAAACTATACTTTAGATTTTTTCAACAAAATTACCCACTTGCTTTTCGTCATCTTGATAATATTCAGTGTAGTATTACAATCATTATTGCCATTACTTTTGTTACTACGACCACTCTTGCTATATTATTATTACTGTTATTATTGTTATTATTACTGTTATTATTGTTATTGTTATTGTTATGCTACTATTATTGTTAATATGTTAAATTATGTTAATATGTTAAATTGAGTCGATTTATCGATCATTCAAATTCACGATTGTAAATAATGCTCGTTAAATTCATGTTATTGTAGACGCTTTCCAAGTCATATTAACTGAATTTTGAATGGATACAAGGATAAAAGAAGAATGCAATCTCATTAAATTAATAATGATAATTATTTATGCACGAATAGTTGAAGTGAACAACTCTTCACGGTGTGGTAGTGGGGAGAAGCAGATAGTGGAATGAGTGGGTTGGGTGGGGGGTTGATAGCAGAAATGTAAAATATTGAGTCTCGATAAGGTCTTGTGCACTACTGTGTGACATGCCTTTATTTATAATAGAGAGGAGAATATAAAGTTCATGATATCTTGGGAGAGGGATCCTTCCGTGCATCCGCGATCTTCAGGCGCAAATGGAACACCGCGTCGCTTGGAATGATTTTTCCATTTTTCCATTTTCCACCCCGTTTCCTTACAAGACTGTCGTCATCTTCAGTGTCCTTGAGAGATGGGAATTCCGTTGATTGATGCACAGCTAATTATTGTACTGCGATTGATGCATTGCAATATTGAAATAATTATGGGTGGGCCCTTTTTACACGATAGATGATCGTCTGACTGCCAAATGCTGCACGGATAGTAAAACTGCTGTTTAATTGAGAAAGTATAAATCTTGCTTACTTTTACCGTGGCAGGGTTACGAGTAAACCATGGGGAGGTGGGGGTCAACGCTCTTGGTATTCCGAGAATCTTGATAGCGATGTTGATTTTCACTTTGTTTTACTATAAGGCATGCGCGATGGGAAAAAGGCTGCACTCAAAAATCTAGGCAAGAGCTGTAAATGAAAGGCCATGTTGTGACCGTAAACACTCCAAGATTCTAGTCGCAGTCCAATGTACTTGAGACTCGCTTGGCCACCATAAAAACCCTCGAATTTCTAACGTATTTCATTTCTAGAAACTCTGCTCGAGTTTCTAACGCATTTTGAACAATGAGGTACTAATAAGGGACACTCGAGACTCCTACGAAGTCTCAAACAGCGAGCGAGGCAGTAAAAGGTTATTGACTCGAGATAACCGCCCCCCCCCTCCCCTCCCCCAACCTCACGCCAATGCGCCAAGCGTTCATTTTTGTTGGCTTGATCCATCGACACGAACAAGCCCGTAGTAAGGTATTATTTATTCAGCGAGGCGATAATTTATTCCTCTGTTATTATTCGGTGGCATGTATGCGGTAAAACGATTATATAAAAATATTCAAATTTAAATTACCGAAAGATCTCAATCTTACCACGCGCCTAAATCCATGACTTAATCGCCAATATAATACGAAATTTCGCCAAACTTGAACAACGAGCTTGAAAGTAACGAAGACCGCCTCTTCGCCGTGGTTTTACAAATTTTCCAAAATTCAAACTGGCGCTCGCCCCTTTCCTCCCTCAGCTCCACCAAGCTCCATTACCTGAACCTTCTTGCCTCCTTTCTGCAGTAAACTGCGGCAATCCGGAAGCTGCGATGGACGAGAGGACCTGGCAGAATCCGTACCACAGCGACGATAACTCGCTGTCGTCCACGAAGAGGCTCGCGAGTCTCCGGGCCGGCGAGTTCAACAGGCAGCGCTGGGGAAGCGTCTGGGGCCAGGACACGTCCAAGGACCTGCCGCCACCTTCCTGGCTCGAGCGGGGCTTGTCGCGCCTCGACCACAACTCCCAGGTACTCAGCTTCCGCGGGGGCAGGTTAGCCAAGGGACCTTTGGCCACTAAGGACCCACGCGTCTTTTTATCGAACCGTAATGGTTGGAGCGACCTGAGCCGTGGCTTTGTCATTATTGTTACGTCCATCGGACATCGCGGTGGGCGCGATTTTCGCCACGATCTCTCATGCTCATCATTATGCCCAGTCGATTCTTTATGCAAGTCGGTTGCATTGCAATGGAAGCTCTGCAACATGAAATGAGCAGCCCCGTCGAGTCGGTCCGACAGCTCTGACACGAAAGCCACATCTGTATTCGTATTTGTGCCTCGGCACTGCTGCTCGTGCAATCGAGCATGAAATTGTTGTTACGCTTTTTTATAGGTTTTGGTAATAAATCACGATAGCGCGAGCAGCCCAGACAGCTCAACTACCGGATCTCTGGCCTCCGATATGAATAAGACTTATCTGAGGGGTCAAAATCTGCCAATCGACGCCAACATCCTACAAGAGCGAGAAATAAAGAGGCAAAAGGCTTTGGAATTGCAAATGGCGATAAAGCAGCAGCTCGAGGAACGGGAGAAGAGGAGGAAGGAAGACAAGGAGAAGAGGCTCAAGGACGAGCAGGCCGAAGAGGAAAGGATCAGACGTGAAAGAGATCTTGAGAATCAAAGGTTCGCTTTCTAAAATATCATTACTTGCACAAATTGATAAAATGCCAGTGAAACGCAAGTTCAAGACCACTTGTCCCGGTACGCATATTATCTCGCTATTCGAAAACTCAACGAACTAACCCAAACACAAGATATCGACAGTAATAACAACGAATAAATCAAACTCAATGCGACATTGATGATTTAAAATAGAATACTAAAATGGCACTGGCTGTAAAATTATGCTGATTTGGGCATCCAACTGACCAATACAATATAATAAATTAATATAAAACTATAATTATATTATACAATATAATATAATAAAATAATATAATTGTAAAATATCTCTTCCGCCTCAAATAGCACCTAAAGCTGTGCGTTGACCTAATCGAAATCTGTCGCATAGCTGCTTTGTCACGCCGTTGGTAAACTTGCATTGAACTTTCAAAACAATCTTAACGTGCGTTTGCAAATATTGTTTTGCAAGGCGTAGCGTCGCGATCGAAGCCATTACTCGGCAAAAAAGTTAATCAATTCCTTTCGAGTGCGCGAGGCTCGGCTTGACCCTCGTCGTTCGCTCATTGCTCGCCGCGTCAGCCACATCGCGCGCTCTCTCCCTCTAATGCCCAAGCACCTCGAAAGCCCGCATAAACAGACGCGCGTGTGACCCCACCCGACCTCCAGATTCGAGGAAGAGCAGCGTCGACAACGCGAGCGGGAGGCTGCCAAGCTGAAGAAGACCAAAGCGATGCAAGAGGTCCTCGAGGCGGCCGAGCGCCAGGCGAAGGAGGAGAAGCGCCAGCGTCGGCGTCGCGACGCCTCGCCCCACGTCACCGAGAGCAACGAGTCGGCCGCCGGCGAGCCCACCAGGTCGACGCTTCCAACGCAACAGATCGACAAAGAAGCCAAGGAGACGCTTAATCGGCGAAAGCTCGATACGACGACGGACTCACAGTAATCGACGTCATCGTATTGCGCACTTTCCTTGCTTTAACGTCGCTCGTCGTTTTGTAGACTTTGATCGCGAATTACTACTGTTGCATGTACTTTGAGATTTAATTATGGTTGGTAATTACTGAGCTCCTCCTAATCTTTCAGCCTAGTTTACTTGATTGATTGATTTGTCTGTGTGTGTGCGTGTGTAGCCTGGAGCTTAATTTCTTAATAAAACCGATTAATTAATCTAATAATAAAAAAAAAATTGAAAACAAAAAATTATAATATTTCCAATTGCAGTACTTACGGTTCGATTTTGTCTTTTAAACATTCTAAGGGATTTCAAGCCTCACTCAGCCACAATGGAACGAAACAATAATATCCCATTTGTTGTATTAAGACATTCAAATTCAAATTTTATTATTCTTCTTTTACAAATTTTACTTATTCTCATTATGATAAATAGTTTATACGTACTCTTTGCTTTCGTTTTTATTAAAAGACATTAAGAAGCAGAAAAATCTTGGTTTTAAAATGATTGCAAATTTTAATTATTTATTTATTATTGAAGATGATTACCATGCTTATTTATCATTACGAGCTTTGTTTAATTACTTTGTGATAAATAATCAGGCTCATTATGAAAAATCATTATTTTATAAGTAATTAAATTGTTCAATTAAAGACGAATGATAAAATTCAAACAGCATTTACTTCAATTTAAAATAGATAGCAATAATATGTGTGTTCCTAGTTATTTACGGCTTAATTGTTAATCACGAATAAAAGTTGATTAAAACTTTAAAAATTAAATTTAACAACTCTATACTGCGTTGATTATTTATTTACGACAAATGCCAAAATCATAAATTTTTTAAATAATAAAAAATTATTTCGATATTTCATGGACGAATGTAGCAACGGAAATTCTCAAGTTACATTCACTGACTAAAATTTTTTCATGTCAAAACATAAGGTAGGCTAATAATCTTTTTAAATCTTACAATTATTGTCCAAAGTGTAATAGCGACAAAATTTTATGTTTCTCATTATCGCGTGTTGTCACATAACAAAATACCATAGTCGATGTCTTACCAACTCATTTTCAGTTATCAAACAAATTTCCCCTAAATGACAATCAAATTTAGCATGGCATATCAAGTACTTTGACAAACTAGCTAAGAGTTAATGTGCCAATCATATCTCCTTCGCAGCTAGTTTGTCAATTATATCTGACTGCAATTTTATATCTCATTCTGTAAAAATTATCGAATGATATTCACTTGCCTCGTAGTCATGATTTTATAATTTGCATGTGCATCATTCGCTCGTATGTGTGCGTGTAGCTTTAAAAATGTACCGATTGAAAAATTTTTTATCACTGTTTAATGACAAGAAGAAAATTTATTATAATTGTGTCATAATTTGTAAATTATTGATCATATAAATAGAACTGATTTATTAATTTGAGCTCGATGAAAACATCAACGCTATCGTCCCTCATCCATCATATCGTACAATTTTTCTACTTTTTCGGCCTTGACTTTTTTCCTAATGGAAATTCACTTTTCATCGAACTGAATTGAAAAGCGGCGACACGCTCATTTCGTTTGATAACAGTTACTCGACATAAACATCTAGTCCAAAAACCAATAAAGTGACCTTATGTCATAAAGTGACTGTTTCGCATAAGCGATAAAAGCAAGATAAGAGGAAGAAAAGTCTCGCGCGTCTTCACGCAGAGCTTTAAATTAATTGCAATTGAAAGTCCAAATTAAACGGCAACGTATAATAAATTTTCTCAATACACGCCTAAGAACGTCGTCCTACTAAACTTACGCCTAGTTGGAAATTACATTTAGGTCGTTTAAAAATTGCCATTCCACGTGGCTTCGGTATCGCTTCGACCCAATTTTCCATAAAGAAAAAGAGCGCCTGAACTTATTGCTCCTCGTCATCATTATCGGCTTATAAAGCTCATTTGCAAAATTCGAGCTCCGCGGCTAGAATGTCAATAGACGTGGTGTGCTTACGCCTCGCCATCTCATAATTTCCAACTACGCTGGGCTAAGTAAGCAGCCGCTACGCCCAAGGAAAATGTTCTCCGAGCGCAAAATAAAGCTAATGATAAACGACACAGAGATGGCTGCCCGGAACGGAGCGAAGCCCTACGGCTGCCAGTAAGCCAGGAGGTGGCGATCGTCCTGAGCGGGCGCATCGAGGACCCCGAGCTGCTTGGCGGCAAGTCGACCCTGAGGCTGGTCAACCTCGTGGTGAGACCCTCGGCGCACACGAAGCTCGAGGGGGACCTCGCCGGCAATCCCGGCCTCGACGTCGTCCTCAACGGCCTCGGGAGCCCCTTGATCCTCCAGGCGAGCCGGACCTCGCCCCTCCTCGTGGGCAGCCGCCTCCTCACCCCGAGCAAGTACAGGACGTCGAGCGGCCGGGACTGCGGCACACAGACCGACTGCGAGGGCGAGACCACAGCGGTGAGCTCCAACTCGATTATTCCGAATTATTGCGCAGCTTAGCACCCTCTTGCCGTCCCAGTTACTCTGTGAGTTGACGGCCGCTTTCCTTCCAACTACTCAACTGCCCCGCGCTTTTCTTTCTTTAAGGACTTTGCCGATAAGGTCGAGGCTAAGGAGGGAAAGGAGCGCAAAGATGCCAGCAACAGCAATCGCAAGGATGTCGAAAAGTGAGTGGATTTTCTTGTCTCGATTTATGGGTGCCTATGGGTATTTGTGGGTGTAATTGTACACGGGCAAAGCTGGCGAGAAAAATGGCGGGATTTGAGATTTCATTGGTGATTGACGTGTGCTCCGATTGTTTTCACTCGTTCGCAGATCGATGAGCACAGGCCCGAGCGACGAATCCACGATGAAGACGCTGGTACGCAACAAGTCGCAGGTCCGGACGAGCCTCGAGTCCCGGCCCCGATGGAACGCTAATCGGTAAAGTCGAAATTGCTTTTAAAAAAAAGAGCCCTAGGGCCAGCTTAAAATCGTGTGCGGCCGATAAAAGCCGGGCCACGTGATATTGCTGTAGTGATAAGAGAACCATTTAGTCCAGGCACCCGATATCGGACCCAAAGCGAGAAAGATCCTCATTATCAGAGACGAATGAGGATGAGACGAATCCTGGCGGAGACCAGCGACGAAGGCTCTAGGTACGTCAACTCGACGCATGCGCGTGGCCGGTTGGTGGGATTTTACGGATTTATTGACAGGCCCTTGTCGATTCCAGTGATTTCCGGAGATCTCCGTCTCCCGGTAGGCGCAGCTACAACGTCGCGAAGGCGAAGTTGCGAAACCCGGTGAAGCGCAAGGCCAAGCTCGACAATTACGACGCGAATCTGTCGATGGAGAGCCTGAACTCGCTGGTGCCGCTGCACACCGACAAGAACGGACGAATCCAAATTGATATCCGCGAGAAGGCGTTCGTACGCGGACAGAACGGCGACGGGGATGATTGGTGCAACCATGACATATTGTCGCAGCTGACTTCGTTGAGGAACGTGAGTTTCGGAGTGCTTGCATTATAATGGCTTGAAATACATCTAATTATGAAAAGTAGAGCATGGTCGCCCGGCCATGCGACCAGTAAATTCCACAGCAAAATTAATAATACGACGCAGTGCCCAATGAAAGCACCTATCGTAATAATTAAGCGCATTTAAGCCTCGGGCCGCAAACTACTGCCAATCTAATTCTTTATCTGAAATTCTTTGCAGGATCTTGTAATAAAGAAGAGGGAATGGGATCTCCACGAGTGCCCGCCGATCTCGCCGATAACCGAACTCTACTGACAGCGCGTGTAACTAAACGAACGTAATCGCCGTCCGGAGTTTCGTTCTTCGATATCTAGAAAAGAAAAGGCAAAAAATCAAAAACAAACAGAAAAAAACAGAAAAAAAACAGAAAAAAAAACAGAAAAAAAGAAAGAAAGAGAGGAGAGGAGGGTTGTTGGAGTTAGAGAAATAAAGAATCCGCCTCCACGCGCTGCTTTAACCATTCCATAACCCATGCCTAACGCATATAAACAGTTACAAATCTCTAATTTTCTCGCTTATTGATGCATACACACGTATGTGTACACACACAATAGCTCACGACGAAGCGCAAACGCACGTAGCTGTAAGTCACGTTGTAAGGCAATCGAGAGATGTAGGGAAGCGCGCGGTGCATTACGCAATTGTCGCGAATGCGGGATGAAAAGCCCAAGGCGAACGCTTGATTGGAGCTGCGGTTTAAGTGTATTGTCGCGCCGTTGTTTTCAGCATTGGAGAGGAGAGGAGAGGTAGAGGCGTGTAAAGGATGGCCGGCTTCCAACTGGACGATCTGCTCAAGGACGACAAGAAGGACGCGAACCTCATTCCCGACTTGAGCAAGGCCACGTGCAACTCGCAGGAAGAGTTCCGGCGACTCATGGAGTGCTGCCCCGAATTCAAAATCAGGCCCGAGAAAGTAGGTAGTAGTAGTAGTAGTAGTGATGGTGGCATTGGCACCTGACTTAACGGCTAAACGACTGTCGTCGAATGATATTGCTTGGAATGTGGGCCGATGCCTCCTCACTTAACGGCTAATTGAGCCTCGATCGTAAAAGGCCTTCCTCGCATCGCGGACTGCTAGCCAAAGGATTTTATCTTCTTGCGATAAATGACTTTCTCCAAATTCACTCCGAGCGCTCAATCGCAACGGCCAATAAAAATATTCTTTAAAAATTATCTTGGCCATAAAAAATTGATGTCGATGTGTTTTATGGCGAGGAATTATGCCGATTACTGTCGTGCCCTAAGGCAAGCTCAATTCAATGATACGAGCCGATTATTTTTTAAGCGTAATTTTGTGGAAAGGAAAGCTTGGATCATTGGAGTCGGTGGGAGTATATTATATATACATATATATGTGTCGGATGGTAGTGAGCTAACTATAATTATCCTCCGATTAGAATAATAAAATTGTAATATTTCGCACGTCCAATGTATTTGCAAATATTTGTTAAAGCTGAAGCGAGACGACGTTAAGGTGCGAGATAAAGATTTCACGTGGAAGACAACGAGAAAGGAGCTTCGCTCGATAAGGAAGGCGTGGAATTATGGGAATCCAATTCCACCGGATATGCGAGTGCTGAACATCCAAGAGTTACAGCAAGTGGCCATTGATTGGCGAATGCTGACTTCCTTGAGGCCGAAGCTCCGACAGGATGAAGAAATGTTTTCTCGATTGGTGAGCCATAAATAAATATAAGGCTTGGCGCTACAGAATCTATGCGGAGGCCTTGCGGGCCAACTTGCGAGCCCTTACAAAGATCCCGCGTGCCTCGCCCCCAGGTGGAGATGGGCAAGCTGCAGCTGAAGACGCGGGAGTTCGAGCGACGTAACTTCGTGAATCCGATACGCCGGGCGAAGAACCGCGCTGGCATAATCGAGAGCAGCGTCCAGATCTGTGGCGACTGCGGCGAGGAGTTCTGCGACGGGGAGTCCTGCGGCGACATCCTCTACGACTCCTACATACGCGTCAGCGTCAAGCCCAGCGAGGCCAAGGTCAGGCTGAGCGCCAACGCCGCGGCCATAATCGCGGGCATGGACACCGGGAAGGCGAATCCTGGTGAGCGCATCTCCAATCAACAAAACAATAAATCAATAAAAAGCACGAGAAAACAATATTCTCGCGGGATTTGCTCGCGGGAAGGCTTATTATAGTCCGCGGCGCTTTGTATTTGAGCTTATTTAAAAAGTTATCGATGTTGCATTATTTATTGTGATGGCTTTGACGCAGGAACGTCCGGTAAGAAGAAGCAGAAGCGCGCGACCGGAGACAAAAGTGCGGAAGCCACGAGACTGGTGCCCCGCAAGGTCAAGACCAGCAATGTCACCATGAGAAAAGAGGCTGTCGAAGGCGAAGTCGAGGATAGTCAGCGCAAGTTCCGCAGAAAATGCACGAAATATCCAATGAAGAAGAGGAGCGCCCGGCCGACTTCCTCCAAAATCTAGAATTCCAAGTCATTTATTGTTTATTCTGTTCTCTTTGCCTCGCTCTTCTTCTTTTATTCTTCGCGAAGCTTTTGGCCAATGATTCGATGGATAAAGCCGACTTCGAGATACGTTTACGCGATAAAGCGACAGGACCACATGAACGAGGCGTCTAATATTCGAGAAAATCGGACGCAATTGAAAGCTACGATTTATTGCTGAATTTTCAGATGAGCGCTTAAACTTAAAAGCTTTGGTATTTATTGCAAAAATTTAAGGTCAAGCTCAAAGTGCTTTATACAAAGTACACTGATATAGGATTTTCCGTGATCGTTTACTTAGCTCAATTGATACAATACATTGCACAAATGTACTTTACGCTTAAATAAACATTTTAATTGAGGATAGAAAAATGCTTTCCACTGCCGATGACTTATTGATTTTAATACTAAATAACTTGGTGCTATTGTTATTTGATATCTAATTGCTTGTAAAAATATCAACGAAGAGTGATTTCAATTCCTAGAGTAGCCACTCTTGCTCTACGCGTCAAATGATTCAACGTATGAATGAATTATCTCATTAATTTACTTTGGATTTCCATTTGTTGAATAATTTCACATTCTACGGATAATAATATGGAGATAATAAACATGATTGAAATTAAAATATTAAAATGTTGCGAGACTTCTTTTACTCTTATATTCATATAAATTAAAGAAACGAAAAGACAATTTTTTCATTTAATATTTTGAGAATGGAATATAAAGAAATTCTAATGGAATATAAAGGAAATTATAATGTTCAATGGATAAATTATAAAAAGAGATAATTTTAAGAAATCTATCGCGCTTACAAATGAAAGTAAATGGCTATAAATTCTCAATTCAGGATCATTATCCGCGATATAAAGAAAATGCTGGTCATTTTGAAAATAATAAAATAATAAAATATATTTAAATCCGTTCAATTTGATAAGTTTGATAAATCAGATTCGAATCGCTTCAATCTATAATTCCGAATAGTTATAAAGATTAATAGACGAAGAAAAATAATTATGAGAGTGTAATTGGTTAGTAGCACTTGATGATAACTTTATGTGCCGAGAAATTTCTAGGCATTTCAAATATATTAGAAACAACATTTATTTGCTATTATGGCAAAAATATAATAATGAAAAAATATTTAATTGCAAGGCATTGCATAAGAAATTATAAAGACTATGGAATCTATGAGTATTAGAAATTAAGTTGTTATATCCTTTGCACATATAAATTCCTTTTTCAATATATCTAGCTCTAATAGAACATCCTATTTATTTTTATGATTTTCTTTATATAATTGAAATGCGCGTGAGCGGTTTATCTTATTCATAAAATAGAACACGATATAAATAAAACAATCGGAAGGTCTAGAAAATGAATTCTTAGATTAAAATTTCTTAGCTCTGCCGACGCTATATACTATTTTAATGAAATCTATAATCAATTTGATGACTGATATTTCATTTTCATCTCGATTCCCTCAATCAAAACATTGATAATAATTGAAATTCCTTTTAACTCTCTAATTTTTTATTTATAATTGAATATTAAATTAGAAACTCTTCACCATTCATAAGTAATTAAATGCTTTGTATTTATTGAAGCTTGAAAGAGAAGTTTCATCTTGAAAATAATGTGATCCGTACAATTTAATATCTTATGGTAGGTAAAATATATCTAAATTTAATAATTAAACATCTACTTGCAGATGCTTTGCCCAATTGCAAACGTAAGCTTCAAATTAGATTAACGTGTCGTTAAATATTGAACTATTATTAATGAGAAAATTTTATTAACCATTTTCAATTCGTTAAATGTTGTGATAATTTTATTGCCTTAATCTATGTAGTTGATTTCAGTGCTGCTAAGCTACTTGAAAAACTTCCCAATTATTCCGAGGAAAAAATACCGCTAATTTAGCATAATACATAAATATCATGCTTTTATATGGGCATAAAACTTATTTCGCAGTGGTCAAACAGCATATTGTATGTATATATTGTTATGCTGAAATCAACGTGAAAAGTGAGTTATTTAAGCTTATCGATGTAACCCAAGTATTTATATTTAAATCTAATTGTTAAGATGTTAAACACGTTTTTTTAGTATTTAAAGATTTTGTAAAAATTAGTCCATTAATCTCATTGTTAACATGAATATCTCATTTGTTATCAATCGTAAAATTAAGCGTTGAGACACCCATAGTTGAAAATTCTTTTGAAATTCTTAAACTAACACTAATAATATCAAGATCTTGACTCGTAGTGAAAATGAAAGCGATAACCATAACGAGCAACATCATTGCTTAGTTTAATTAAATGTAGCCAATAGGACACGATACTCGAATAAATGTAGAATGAATTTTGAGATGTCGTAAACTAATGAATTTATCATTGCTGGACGAATTATTCGTGCTCTCATTGTTGATAGCATTACTTAAATAATTATGAAATTGGTAATAAAGAATGTAAAAACACGTTTAAAATGCTGGAAAAATATAATCTTTATTAATCGCTCTCTCTCCACATCTATTTTCATAATTTCCTAGCCCTGAAAGTCGCCTTGAAAATCATCGTAACAAAAGTGTTTTCCAAGATTTTCTTCTTCGATTTTCGAAACAGTTAGTGTTGTCTTAATCATCGATGCCAACAGTTCCATTATATCTTTCGCCAGACTTCATACCATTTAATAATAACCCAGCAATTCAATTTAAGTTCCGTAAATATACACATTAACGATATTAGATTAAATTAAATCATATACATCTATAATTCTTTTTTCTTTTTAACCGCCTATTTAAAGTTTAATCCTAGATCGAAGCCTGCAATGACAAGTTGGAGAATTAGCCCCGACGTGCTAACAATTCCTAGACAAATTGGTATCAGCGCCGATTGACTGCTTTCACTGCGAGGAAAGTACACTCGAACGGCCTCGATATAAAACAGGATTCCCGACACCGAGTACGAATCTAAATCATCACATCAATAAAGATCGAAGCCAATACCTATTGCTCAAAATTCCAGCAAATAAAAGTAAAAGCTGAGAAAATACGTTTAAATAGCAGCCACAGCATCGTAAATCCAGGTGACACGAACACTTGTATTTTGTCAAGATAGCATAAATGGTATATATTATTCACATATATAATCCGGACTTCTTCGCTTATCTTCCCTTCTGCAAGAGAATGTAAGTCCATGTCGATGCTGATAATCTATAATTAAGAGGAATAGGCCGAAATAGGAGATTATCATTGATTGTAATCGAGCGATCAATGCAAAAATACACGCTGATTAATCACTTGTTAATTTCATATCAGACGACACGGTAGGTAGTTCCAAAAGTATTAATAAATGGATTTGAAAATAATGGACAACTGAAGCACTTGGAAACTTTGGAGTGGACGACCGACGCACGCGCGCTTGTACACACGCGCACACGAAAAAACACGAGCGCTCGTGCGCTTACGATGGTTGGATTTCAAGATAAGTTGTTATTCGCGGGCGAAATTACACGTATCGATATTTACATGTGTTCCACATCTAAAAAGGAAACTCGGAAAATCAGTTTACTGAATTGACTATGATCCATTGATACGTGATCTAATATACGATTGCCGACTATTTCCAGATCTATGCACGCCAATACTGCAATTGGGAGCTCCTAATGTGCCAGTTGCCAATTATTTCGTCGTACGTAAAAAGAAAAATTGGAGCTTCTACTTGACCGCGGAAAATGGCATTGCCTTTGACAAACGGATTAATGGCTTCGGCTCTGATTTCCAAATAGCTGGTGAATGTTTGCCTCTAATTGGAAAAGATTTATCTGCATTATGCTCTAAAGTACACGCAAGCGTTACAGTTGGCTCTAGGCAGTTGGCATTAGTAACGAGTTACGATGTAACGTGGTTTTGCGATTGCAGAAGGAAAGTAATAGAGCGTATTGGCTATGGTGTGAAATCATACCGATGGTTAACCAATAGTTAAATGATTATTATTTAAATACGTAATGATAGTGATTTTTTGTTTGCATTACTGATCACTGCATGCCTAATAAATCCAATTGGACGATCACGTGACTGGGAAGTATCTATTGTAGGACACACACGCATCATATAGAATTATTAACATATATCAAGATTATTTTCGTTTATGTAATTTATGTATAATAACACCAAGAGCCTCGATAATAGATAAAACATCATGGCGATCGAAGAAATTTGATCGACCTGACGAACAATGTTGCGAACATTAATAATGACACAACATTAACATAAATGTTCATTCGTAATACACTCTCAATCGGACTTATTTGCATCGTTAATGGTACAAATAGTTTTTTTTTTCTCGACCTGCTTTAACAATGATTAACAAATTTCTAAATTTCACATTTTAACTTTCAAGCACAAAAATAAAATTATTGAAAGATACTATTGAGAACCGTGTCGATTAAATTGTTATATTGATAAAACTATTGATAGAATTATTTGCCGCTTAATCGTTCAACGCTCTTGAAACGAAGAAATATTGTAAAATAGCTCGATCTACTTGTGCATCTCGCGAAAGTGTCTCACGAGAAACCAAAAACGATAAATGTCTACTGCTTTATGGAGTACTTTTCAATGATAGATCTTGTCAATAATATAAACAAAAGATTCAACAAAATTTATTGATAATATAATAAGAGTCGAATACCAAATATCACCAAGTATTCCTATCAATAATTTTAACGATACTTGTACAATAATTATCATCAGAAGACGAAGCATTGGTATACAAACGATGTTTGCTCGTAGACTTAAAACAATAGTAACATTTTTATAGTTTTATTTTCGTAGCCTCTATTCGCCATTCCAAATTTATAATGACGTCACGTGTTAACGACAATAGAAAGATTTATAAATAATAATGTTAAACATAATCAGAATAAATTTGAAAATACATATGTTATAATGAAAACTATGGGAGACCAATGATTTTTATCTCTATAAATTTCAATTTTTCTCTTTCTTATTCTAAAACAAAAAAAAACAAAAAAACAAAAAAAAAAAAAAAAACAAAGAAAAAAAGAGAAATGGAATGTCAGTCTCATTAGACAGCTACCATAGATTCATAAAAGTCTTCCATTAAGGATGGCAAGTATTTGATATTCCGACGTAGCTCGTACAAATAAAATAAATATCCCAATTACTTTTATTGAAATACGCACATGTACAATAATTTAACATTTTCAACGAGACAAATTATAACGAGACATTGTGCATGTGATAAATTGCGAGCGAACTCAAATTCTTTAGAAAATAAAAAAGCATTATCAAAATAACTTTTATTATTTTCAGTTTAAATATTTTTATTCAATAAACATATATTCATTTAAAAAACATTTCGTTATCTCCAATATATTACCTTTCTTTTTCAATTAAAATTCGTTGCCATCTTTACTCGAAGCAGCTAAAATAACTCGTCTGTGAATATTTTATCGCATAAAGTACTTAACAGTGAACACTAAAAATGGCAGTATCTTATAGTTTTCATTAATTTTACACATTACAAATTACTATTAAATTGGCATTTTCATATTTTATAAGTGATTGGAAAAGCTCGAGAGCTTAATAAGCGCTTAGAAAATGTGAAAATTAGCATTTTCCATACTTGTCATCCTTAACAGATATATATTTTTGCTTCAATGTACATATTTACATTTATTGTAATATGTTTAGCAAAGCAACAATTTTTTGTATTCTTATGTTTTTCGTTTGTATTTTACACATCGTAATATATGCAGGTTGGGCTATTATATATATATTATAATATATATATATTATATATATATTATATCTATAAAATAGAACTGCCCAAGATGCAATAGACATTTCATTTGTTATATACAATTGTGATGTAATTGTTCAGAATGTAAAGTTCCCATAAAAATGTACAATATAATTCATTACCCATTATAATTGAGTAATTTATCTGTGTTTTTTTTCTTCTTCTGCTTTCCTTTATGCAAAAAACTTTGAATTACAATTACTGTTGCCTTTACAATAAAATAATTTGCATAGATGAATACGAATGGCTTATACAAAAATATGCTTCACTCAAGATAATTGTTACATACAGCCCCTGATAGTATTATTTGTCTACTTCTTGCTGTGACTCATTAATGCTATCACCGTTTTTGTATTTAATTCATTTTTTTATTTTTTTTTTAATTTTTTTGTTTTTTTTTTTGACTTTAAGTACAATCGAACAGTGCTATTTTATCTCAAAATAAATATATTGGCTATTTGCATACATACATCGAATATCAACTGATATATAAATGTACTTACTAAAGTATAAAAGTAACTATAATAGGTAAGTATATTTATTTCTATTAATCCTTGGCATCTCTCAAAAACTATTAGAACGAATGCATTGTGGATATAAATAATTCTTTGAGCTCTACTCCAATATAATTGTTTTTTCTCGTGGGCTTGGCATTATTTTAATAGTTTTCTTCTTCTTCTTCTTTTTTGCACCCTGATATAATCAAATTTCCATTCGGAATAATTTTGTAAAGCTATGTTATATTATAATTCTGTTGAGCAGCTTAAACCTTCAATTTACATCTATACAGTAGCACTTCTCTTTTAATAAAAGTAAAATAAAAACACCGATATTTTCTAAGTATGCAAGCGATTTATACAAAAATAGTACGTTTGGATCCCTGAATTCATTAATATATTATATAATAAGAGGATTTGAAAAATAATATTAGCATCACTTTTTAATCGCAGTCTCTAACCTTAATAATAATAAATATAAACAAGAAACTAGAAATAAATTGTACCGACAAGATTCAATGGACTAATATATAACACGTACTAATAATATATTGTGAACTTTAATGTTTATCCTTGAAATATATATATATATATGCCGTTTTAACAAAAAAAATTAATAACTAAAATAAGATTTTTCCTGTTCGATCCTTCATACACCTTTTATCAATCAGTATATTCCACGTTAGCATAAACCACAGCTCCAGTAATACAATGAAATTGCCACTAAATTCCGCAAAGAAATCCAAGCACTTTCATTGCTCATTATACATACATACACCCACATCCACATCGTTATCAAACTAAGTTGTTAACCCGCGTGCAGCAACATAACGATAAAATACGTGCAATAATATTGCATTGATCGTATTGAAAATTGTCAATTTATAATTAATCACTAATGCAGCTTGCGGGCACTAAAGGTCAAAAAAAAAAATATCATACAATAGTTAATCTGATAGTTATTAACACATAGTAAATTTCTTCGTATAATATTTGTGAATGAAACAGTTGGTAAAACATATGCTTACAAACGTTTAACAAAATGTTTTTCTTTTCGTGAATTTTTGGAAAATGCAAGCCTAATAAAGTGTTTACGTGAATTTTAAAGCTTTGATCCCAATATCGACACTTTTCAATTGGACAGTACAACGAGCACTAACGTAAAAACTTTTTAAATTAAAAAATTTGGATCAAGTTTTATTCGATACGCTTTCCGCGAAAATATGCTAAGAGATCTCTTTAATAAGAATCGTCGCTCAATATCCCTAATGCTCTATAAAATATCCATTTTTTTCCGGTCAATTTGTTCCTGATGCACGAGAAATATAATATAAACATATTTTGTACTGTCGCCTAAGTTAATATTTTTCATAAGCGTAAATTCCCATTCCTCGACACTTTCACTAAAGACTGATGGTGGTCAATAGATTTTCAGTTGAAAATGTAAGTCATGCGTGTTGGGCGACGAGCAGAGTCGTCCGAACGAAATAACTTTCCGAGGTTTGAGACGAAACCGTTACACATCTACGTTCGAACAAACGTTAACTTTGCTTCTTTAAACTTATATGGTATGCCTCCAATCAGCAAAAAATTCAGTAAGGCAGTGTTCCATCGAGGTCCCACTTCTGACTTGATTCTGTTTATTTTAAGAGCTTTTTCTTCTCTCCCTTTATGTACAGAAGAGTGCACGAGGCAGACTTCCCGCTCAGTATCCCCAAGTGCAGCAAGGAACTTGTCTTCCCTTCAACGACAAACATTCTCCTCAATTATCTTTTCGAGTCTTCTTTTTGCTCTTCTTCGGAGGCTTAGCTTCCTTCCAAACGTCTACGTAAATCACAAAATATTATTATACAATATTAGATAGGAAGGAAGAAAACAATTAGTTCCATTCAGAATGAAGGAACAAAGCATTCTGCATTGCAAACTATTGTAAGCATAAAATTAATTATACCTCCAATTTCATCGAACGAAGCGACTCCGCCGCCCTTTACCTCCTTCTCCTCGATTTCTACGGATTCGATCGGATCGGCTTTAGCAATGACTTCATTAGTCTTCTTGTCAGCTACATTATCGACCGGGGACTTTTTATCTTCTTTGGGCAATAATTGTTCCGCAATCGGCTTGGAAGAATTATCGGCCTCGACGTTCTTCTTGGCTTTCTTATTACCTTTGCCCGACTTCTTCTCCTCCTTCTCAACTTTCTCAACTTTGGGCGATTGCTAAATACATTTATAGACAATTTACGCACTTTTTTTCACACATGCTTCACAATAGCTTAATAAATTATTTGCATTCAAATTATTTAAACGAAGGATAAAGTATCGCTCGAATTAGCGTATAAATTTATCAAACTTGTTTTTCTCTTCTTTTTTTTTCAATTGCAAAAAAGACATTCGTTTAGTTTCCAAAAAAAATGGTAAATAGCTTGATAAATTATTTGAATTCAAATTATTCGAATGAAGGATAAAATATCGCTCGAATTAACGTATTAATTATTGAACTTGTTTTTCTCTCTTTTTTTTTCAATTGCAAAAAAGACATTCGTTTAGTTTCCAAAAAAAAATGTACGATTTATATATATATCAAGAATAAAACGCGAATATACTTTTTTAATCGTTAATATACGAATAATAAACTTATCCTCGACATATTTGTAAAGTGAGATTCACTCGTAAGCAGCGCCTTTCAAATTTAGATAAAGAATATAAGAAAAAACATTTACTGATAAAAGTATATTACATAGTTAGACGTCTACAGATAAAAGTGAGAATACAGGCAGACGTATTTATTTAAAGACATATTTCTAATTAGAAATATGTATATACCTTAGGGACTGGCTTTTCTTCCTTTTCAATTTCCCGCTCTTTTTCCGACCTCTCGTTCGAAATTGGCGTTAAAATCACGTCCTTGTTATCCTTCTCCTTCAATTCCTTATTCTCAGTCTCTTTTGTAATTTTATCTTTGATTTCGGGCTTTTCCTGCTCCTTTTCATTGACGGCCTCGTTAATTAAATCGGTTTTCTTCGATTTCTTTATCTTTTTAGATGGCGTCTCCTCTTCTCTCTTCTTCTTCAACTTATCCTTCCGTGAATACGCTTGCTCCCAGTCACCTAAATATCGGAAAACATTTCGTTAAAGTGAAAGCTACTTGCGATAAAATTTAACGGGAGCTTCCGTTTTCGCGTAAATGCAAATGTTTATAATAACTTTTTCACAATGACTGCAATAAGTTTCGCTACTCTCCAGTGTAAATTCATTTTCACTTTATCTGCATTTAAAGTTTAATGTGAAAAATAAGAGTTGATCAATATTATTTGAATATCATAATACTGAAACTGTCTCGAATGTTCTAAATTACAGTCATATTCCTTCGATAAAAGGAAAATAAACGTACAATCTTTTATCTCAAATAAGAGTATAAAGCGATACAGATAATCAGGCATATACGACACCAATGAAGGAAATTTCTTCACTCAATTAATATAATATCTTAATGACACATCTCCTTTACGTAAGCAGTCATAAAACTTTACGGCTCAAACTTATTGGAATTCTGTTGAATAAGTTTGTTATTCTTAAGAATAACAATTGCATCGATTTAAAAAATTGTCAATAAAATTTATGAAATAAGTGAGTGTATTATTTTTGCAATGAGTTGCGAAAAATTGAAATTTAACTTTAAAATCAATGAGATGTAGTGAAAATTTTCAGAATAAATGACAATTTTTTTCTTTTACAATGATTTTGTTGAATACTTTAATTTCAGGAATATCGTTGTTTACTATGTTTAATTCTAAAATTAACCACTTCTTATTCGCAATGCTTCCTTTGAAAAATTAAAAATCTTCCTTTAATAGGGAAAGCGTAATAAAAGCGGACTTATGAATAAAGAAGAGGGATAGGTGGTGATGGAATGAAATATTTCAAAATTGATATTCCAAAGACTTATGTAATACCTTCGTCATAATCGAGGGGCTTTTCTTGCAACAAATTCTTCAAATTCTTCTTGTTCTTCACTTGTTCCGCCTTATTCTCTTTGCCGGATTTAACATCCTGAGCTTTGTCCTTCTTGTTGATCGTCGTTTTGTTGTCGTCCTGTTTGCGCTCCTTCAATTTGCCATTGACCTCCTCCGATTTACTCGACTTCTTAGTCGATTCCGACTTGACCGAGGCCGATTTCTTCGAAGGACTTGCTTTTTCGGACGTTACTTGGCCATTGGCTGACCGCTACAATTATCAAAAATAGTCCGATTAAATATAATCGAAATTTGGAAGCCTTCCACGTTACATTTACTTAAAAGCCAAAAACAACTCGCCTCGTTCTCAAGTGCAACAACTAACCAACGATAAATGTACTATTTTACATTCAAATGTTAAAACAATTAAATGATACCTTTTTTTTTTCCAATGTACAATTAGAATTTATTTGAAACAGAACATTACGTTTCTACAAAACATATAATGAAGTTCCTATTTATTCTTATCGTTTCATAAATAAATTAACACAATTTTTCGAACGAGGTTCAACCGGCTCAACCGGCATTAATATAATATTTTATATAATTGATTGAATAAAAAAATTTAAATAAGATTCTTTAAAAATCGCATAAAAGTAGCGAAGCCTGACATTTTAAAATAAGATATATTTTTTTATTTACGTTTTATACAGTCTTTTTTAATATTTTTTTATATCTACATGTAGCAACAAAAATATATATAACTTAAACTTTTTGAAATGAAATATAAAATCAAAATAGAGCACATTTTAAGAATGAATAATTTGGAATACGTAAACTTTAATCTAAAAATCATTGATTCATTAACAATATTTTCTTGCGATACTATTATTAAAAGACCTTCGTAAATTTAGCCGAAACTTCATATAATTAATCGTTACTCAAAGGCTACAAGAACAACAGTTTATTTGAATTTGGCATGAGCATTTATATTATTAAAATATTTTACTGGTAACAACAGTAGCATAGCGACTTACGTGACATTCTTATTCAAAGTGAAAAAAATAATATTTGTTTGCCAAAAATCTCAAACAATTACCTCTTATATAGTGCCATATATCAATTTAAGTTTTACCTTTAATGCATTTAAACAATAAATTTTATATTTTTCTTTATTTCTACTTTCGAATATACGAAAGAACATTTGAAGCAATATTATGAACAAAATATTTTTAATCCAATATTACATTATTGAACAACATCAATGATAAATACAAAAAAAAAAGTGAACTATAAAGAATACGATTTAACAAATATGTAGTTGATAAATTTGCGAAGAAAAAATATTTTTTTCATCAATTGAAACAGAAATATAATGTTCGACATAATAATTCAATACTTTTAATCAGGTTGAATTAGTAATAAAAAAAAATTTTAATATTTATAAATCCATCTGTTCCATCCCCGCACAATTGTATGGTAATCGTAACTCAAGCAAGTTCATTAGTAAATTACGTTTGTTTACAATTTATAAAACATATACACATTATAAAGTTAATTTCTTTTTAATTACAAAATAGCTTACATTCAAGAAATAATCAATATTAATGAAACGCAATTCCAAGAAATTGAATTAATTAGCAGATGGATATGATAAAAATTAGAAGATATCACGCACAGTAATTAATTCTAATATTATGTAGTTGGTAAAATTGAAAAGAAATGGCTTGGAAATTTTTATAGCAACCAAATAAATTCTTGCTTCGTTATATAATTACACTGTTTAATTAAAAAACACTTATCTTCATTATGTAAAATACAACTGCAATCCCGTTATAAATTTATCGAATGATTAATTATTTGAGCGAAATAGAGAACAAAGTTAAATATAACACATTAAAGCATATGATTTGCTATTACTTTGTAACAGCTATTAATTATTTTCAACAATTATAGATCGAAATTCTTGAAATACATTTATTGACATCAATTTTTATGATTTCACATCACGATTAAGACCTAATTCGACATGTATATTTAGAGTTGCATTTATATATTTTTAATGCACATGAGCGTTAAATTGAGTGCACGATAATGTTCAGTAGTAAAAAGAAAAAAAAATGTTCTTTGTTAAGATTGAAAAGCAATATAGCAAAGTGAAACTAACAAACTAACACTTCTGCATCAGTTGTGTGAAAAAATACACGAATACATTGAATAAGATTAGACACGAATTTAAAAATACTTCGGTATAAATTAAATGTACGCAATGCGGTATTTCAATACTTAACATACAATATGTAAAGATGGCGAATATATTATATTAGGAATGCATAATCGAAAATTAAACAAATTTTAAATAAAAGAATTTTAGAAAAAGTATTTAAGAACATTCTGTCAACTAAATAAAACTTTCCATCATGTTATTATTATTACGAATTTACTTCAAGATTTTTTTATAATTTTCTTATTAATTTACTGATTCCTTTAATCGGTATTTTCTAATTAATTCTTACTAAATTACATAATAAAAGGAAGTAGAAGAGAGAGAGAGAGAGAGAAACAATGCATTTTTAAATGTCTAGAATATTTTTAGACAATTTAGTTTTACGTTCGCGTTTATATTTGCAACAAGCCACACACACGCGCGCACACACACACACATATATATGTATATATTGCTTTCATTAATAAATAAAGCGACCCATTTAATTTCAACCTTGACTCAAAAATATTAATTGTCATTAAATGAAACCTTAAATTTGTACACTGAAATATTTTCTCTTAAGCAAATGATATTTCTTTTAAAATTGTATTAATGGTCTTAATTGAATGTTTAGCAGCTACGTAAATAGTTGATTAATTTGCATTTTAAATTGAAAGGATTAATTTAAAAAGTACGGAGGCTTTCTTAAATCATTAAAGATTTAATTGAAATTTCATACAAATATTCATATTGATGGATTAGAAACTTTTTGAATTAAAAGGCTCGATAAAATTGCTCGACATTTATTTGTTACTAAAAATAACGTAATGCTCGCGTTTAATTTAATGCCACTATTCCTTGTAAATTACGTTTAAATATGTGCACAAGGAGAATTTATTAATAAAGCGTAATAATTAATTAATAGTCAAATATTATTCTTAAGTATACGTAAAATGGTCGAATTCCATTTATTTCATATCACGTCTTTGCAACACAAAGAAAAACAATAATTACGAGAGAGAGAGAGAAACAAGATCAGCGCGCTAATGGTAAATTGCATTACGTCATAAGGATTAAGGTCGCGGTCTAAGTCCTCAATGTACATGCGTTCCAGCTGATTAGGAGTCGGAAAAAAATACGGAAAAATTCACGGGGAATGTGACAGGTGAGGGTTGGAGTTGGGGAGGGGGGGAGACAGAGAGAGAGAGAGACTGAGAGAGAGAGAGAGATAATGCAAGAGAGTATAAGGAGAGCGAGAGAAAAATAATAGAAACGGCGCAACGAGCATTGGGCTGCGTGCGTGGCGATAGCAACGGTTTATTACACGCCATATGGCACGATTGTGTACACACACATTTTACGTGAGAAATATTTCTACGTTCACGTGCATCTCAACTGGCAAATGAACTCTGCACGGCAAATCGTATTGAAACTATCGTCTAAAATAATGATTAGATGTGTGTCGAGAGCTTAGAGAGAGAGAAGGTATTCTCTATGCGTAGGTATTGGCATTCCGCGATGAGAAATTGTTGAATAAATTGTAAGAACTTGGTGTCGAGTTAATGCAAAGGAGTACGCTCGGCTTACACCGCTCGAATTTCAAATTGATGTGAGTGCACAATAATATGAGACTGTCAGCTAATAATAATAACGATAATGATCGCAATTATAATGATGATGACGACGACGACGACGACGACGACGACGACGACGACGACGACGACGATGACGATGACGACGAATGATAATGATGATGACGACGACGACGACGACGATGGTGATGAAATGCGAGCTTAAAAAGAAAAGGAGTACTCGTGGAAAAGAGAGAAACGGGTTTCTCCTCTCTTCACCTCATTCTCATCTTGTCGTTGGAAGGGAAATTTCCCGTAAATCTTTTCAACTCGGCCGACAATGCGGCGCATCGAGCACCGATGCGTGTTCACCGAAAGTGGCGAATAGCTGTAAATAACGCGATTAAAAGTCTCGAGAAATCGCTAGTGTCACACTAATGCAGATGGACTGACACGCGTGTACGTGCCCCGATAAACATTCCCAAATGAAAGGATCGGGTAATGAATTGTTTGAGAAGAAGAACGGCTAGAGCGACGTGGAAAGTCGTCAAATCGAGTGGTGGATGGGGGGTAAAATTAATTAATGTCACCGTAACTCCTCTCGGACGTTAAACTTTTCCAGCAGCACCAAGTCGGACATATGGCAGATACTCGCTCGCCACCTCATACCAATTACCATCATGGCCATTGAAAGCCATGGGCCTTTAAGAATGCATTGCGCAGCCAGTCGCTGAAAATAAAAGCGTCGATATAACGGCGCCAAGCTCGCATATGGAAGATACACACAACATTATAACCTCCAATAATAAGCTGGCGATTCTCGATGAGCTCGAGGTAGACGGGGCATTGCGCGGGCACCGAGGCCAATTACGTTCGCTAAAGCGCTCGACTTGGCTTAGGAGCAAAGGAGCGCAGCAAAAAAAATAATGAGCTGAGAGAAATAGGAGAGCACGAATATTGGCGAGGCAACGTGGAGGTAAGGTGGAGGTAAGGTGGAGGTAGCAGAGCGTAGAGGCAACGCTAAGCTGATCCTCGGCCAACGTCGTTCCGGAATTCGTCCTAACCTACTCGGGGCCACATACCCTTCGTATTATCGATCAGCACGCGACCAAGACGGGAGGAAATAGATAGAGAGAGAGGTTGAGAGTGTGAGTGAGAGAGTGAGTGAGTGAGAGTGAGAGACAGAGTCAGAGTGAACGACAAAGGGCCCGAGGGGTGGGGAGAGAGGGCGGTTAGAGGGTGACTGGGATGGCATCGCGAGGTACGGCCCAGTTGGCCGCCGACTGACCTTCTCCTTGGTCTTGGAGCGCTTCTTCGTTTGGGCCTTGCGCTCAGCATCGGAGAGGGGCCCCGAGAGGTGGGCAAAGGGCGGCTGCTCGGCCTTCTTGAAGCCGAACGCGAAGACGAGTAAGGCACAGACGAGGACGATGCCCACCGGCACCGCGTACTGGGTGTGTTGAAGCAGCGCGTTCACGTCCATCGTCGCGTCTCCCCTGGCTGCGCGCCTTCCTCTCGGCGATGCGGACGAGCGAGCGAGCTCCTCCAAGAGGGGCGCAGGTGCTGGCACACGGTTGACGGGCCGAACGGCGGGATCGGCGGTGGCGTTGGCGGCGGCGGGGGTAGGTGGGTCGGACGGCGGGAGGTAGGGAGGGAGGGGCGGTGGTGGTGGTGGTGGTGGAATCGGAGTTGGCCTACGAATGCACACGCACACGCACGCAGCAGCAGGAGGCTCGCGGCGCGCTACAACGCGCCAACCGACGAAGACGAACTGCCGAGTCCTCGACGAGGACCGGACTAGTTATCAAGGCAGATAGCGCCAGCGACGGTCGTAGGCCGGACTGTTGTCCCGCGACCTCTTCCGCCGACTCTATATTTATATTACATGCGGCCTATCCGTCCTTGGCTGCGCGTGATACCCGTGCGCCACGGATATTCGCCTCTTCATCCGATATTGGGATATCGGATTCTCTCGCTTGCTTACGTGTCAATGCGCATCGCACTACGCGATCTAATGAGTCGCAGAGCCACCGACTCCTTCTCCCTCCCCTCCCCAACCTCTCTCTCTCTCTGTCACGACGCCACTCTTCTTGCGCCCAACAAAAGAATACGGCGAGTGAGCGCAAGCGCGAACCGAGTCGAGCCGAGCGGCTCGATTGAACATTCGAATGACTTTCACGAATGAGGTGGCGATGAGATAACCGAGCGAGTGAACTGTTGCTGCCGCCGATGCTCCCCCGCACTCGAATGAGGTGGAATTCTTCTTCTCGTCGCCGCTTTAATGCACTTGAGACGAATGCGCGGACTACTTCCGTAAATAATTCAAGGTAAGGAGGTGCTGTTTAGGCAGGCGGCGACGCTCGATTTCATTAAACACGGGCTCGCCGTTCGGGGAAAGAGGCAGCAGTCTTGTTGATCGAGGTCCGGGCTCCGACGTCGCCGCCCCTTCAAAACAAAAGGAAGCAACGAAGAAAAAAACAAAACGATAAAAAACAAAAAAAGAAACCAAAAAATCCTGGTATGCATTTCAAGTGCAATACCTTTTGGGACGAGAAGTTTTCATTGCCGCGACTCTGGCCCGCTTTGCAGCAAAAGAGAAAACGATGCATTTCAAGTGCGTTTTACCTTTACATTGCAAATACTTCAAGACAATACAAGCAGAAACAGCCTCTTTAGTAAGGGAACGGAAATTGCGATTCGCGAGCGCCAAACGACTAATAGAATTCAATACACTCGAAGCACAGTGCGCAAAATTAGAATTTCATAATGCAATTGCCGCGATTATCAACAACAACAAAAAAATTGAAACAACCTTTTACCAATATTATTACTACATTAGTACTTTCATCGGTGCTATTGGGAAATGCATTCGCGTATCATAACGAACCAATGGAGAACAATCTAAAGTCTAAAGTAAATAATAGATAAATAATAATGATAATAGGTTTGCTTGCTCGGTAAGTACAAGTTCTCAAGTATAATAAAAAATTGAAAATAATTTTCTTCCCCTGAAAGCATCCATTCCAAAGTGACGACATTTTATTATAAGCACTGATTAGTATTATTAAAATCATTCGACTACGAGGGGGTGAATGTATTGAAGCTATAATAATCATATATATATGTATGTATATCTTCTTTCTCTCTCTCTCTCTCTCTCTCTTGGTTTAAAATATGCATTTTAAGCAGTTGGAGCATACAGTGCGTACGCATTAATTTGAGGCGCATCGATGTTTGTTTATTCGTTAGTTTTGCTAATACTGCGGCGAGAGGTTGGAAATGTTTGAAAATGCAGCTTGAAAAACTTTGCGACGTGCTTTGCGCTACGCTTCATCGTCGCCAACTTTAAACCTCGAAGCCATTTAAAAAACGCCTTCAATCGCAACGACATAAGATTAGATGCAAGATAGCAAAGCGGCACACACACATTCAAAGAGCTCGCATTAATAATTGTACGCGCATATTGCAAATTAGGAAACATGTGAAGCATGCAGTTGGTAAGTAGTTGGAGGAGTTAATATTTAAACAGCTTTATTGGGATACAGTTGATACTTATTTGTAGGTTATTTAAAAGATTCGTCGCTTCCGTTCAAATTCTGCCCCTCAAATAAGCGTTTGGCATTCGTATTTGTGGCGAGGACTTTGTAAAATTTAACCATTTTCAATTGCTAATTGCACACTCGTACAATTAACGAAACCGAATTGGTCCACTAATCTATGCCGTGCATACGTCGTCGACTAAATTACAATAATAATAATATATATTTTAACGAATTCATTTTTTAAATTCGAAGCATCCGCTCCGCCGCAACAAAATATCGAATATCTCTAAAATCCAATTTCAGACATTAAATTCCAATGGACTTGAAAATCTATCGGCCACAGTGGTGGAATACAAAGTAACCAATGAAAATCTTTAATTTCGGTCTAGCGTACAAATTTGGATTGTTTTCTTATCTGATTTTGCTTATGCTCTTTATATGCAAAAGAAAACAAAAAAGTATATACAGTGTTTGTAATTTATGTAAAGATAGCGAATGCGTACTCATTACAATTGTATGATAAATAAGGTTTAAAAGTGCATGCTTTGTATCGAATTGATGCTTATCTCGCGTATTACTATTCTATAAAGAGTTTGTAGGATTGTAAAGTAAAAGCATAATTCTTAACATTATTAAATATTTTCAGGTTAGTATTATGCTTTGCCAACATTAGTTATGCATATGTACAAATTTACATAATTTTATCAAACTTTTAAAATGATTGAAATAATGACGAATGCGATTAAATTCATTGGTGAATTGTGTCTTATTTTCTTCTTATTTTGTTTAGCTTATTATGGAGTTGAAACAATAGATCTATAAAGTAATGCACAAAAAATCTAAAAGTGTTCGATCATACAACGAAGATTATGAAAACAAACTTCTTATTGAAAAATGGATGAAGCGTAATTCTTCGAGCCATGTTACAATTGGACAAGTAATATATCTCGTTATGACGATTCATATTTATTCTGTTGGTATAATGAGTTACTACTTTTCAGAATGTTATGAAGTTAGATGATTCGTGTAAGAATGGTACGCAAATTGCGAATGTAAATGATATTCCTTCAGACAAAATAAAACCCAATGTGTCAAATGCAAAATTACAAAAACCTAATCAAGTAAATTCTTTATTCTTCAAATTGTTCATAATTATGTTAAGCACTAAACTCGATTATTATTTGTCTAATGTAGGAGGCAGGATCAAATAATATTGTGAGCAATAAAATAACAGATAAACGTTCAAACAACATTGCAGCAAAAAATGTCAAATGTAATATATTAAAACGTAAAATAGCCAAGCAATCGATAAATAAATGTGTCGATACTATTCTTTTAAACAAAGAATCGAATCCAGAAAACAAAGAATTAATTGACTCGAAAGTCTCAAAAACTTCGTGTAACGTTAAAACGGTAGAAAATTCTACAGACAACATGAAAGGTAAACTGTTTGTGTGGAATTGCTACATGGAATACAAAATTGCATACTTAATTTAAAGTAATTATGCGGTAGTTAAATAATTAGAAATATATATCATCTTTCATATTATGAATTTAAAAAATTAATATTTACCCAGTTGTACGTGGGCAAATATTTATTTGTAAAATAACAATGGAAATAACTAATATGAGAATTAAAATTATTTCTAATATTAATGTAAACATTGCAAATAAGAATTTTAAATAAGTATTTATAAAGAAATAGTATTTTGCCATAATCACGCTTAAAAAATTATATTCTACTTAATTTATAATAATTAGACGTCATAGAGAGAAAAAAATATATAATACATAAAAGTAAAAATATTCACGAGTCTTATAATATTTTCCTGAAAAATTAAACAATTTTTACAGTAGAATATAAAAATATAAAGTTAAACATTGGTTTATGCAATTTATTAAAGAGTCAATCATAGTTTTGCAAGTACTTCTTCTGTTCGAGTAATAATGATACAATAAAAATCGGATATAATCAATATGTATTGTAAAGTTGTTAAAACTCTGAAATAAAATTTTAATAATTTTTATTAAATGTATTTTAATGGAAGCTCTGTCATTTAATGAAATTGTCTAGTAATTTTGTTGAACTATTCTCTTTATAAATCTAATAAATCGTGGAAGTTGTCTTGAATTCTCAAATAAACTTAGTATCGTAATTATTAAACTATTGTAATCCATATTTATTCATACACAATTAAACTTTATATATATTTAATTACGTGAAATTATTTCTAAATCTAAATAAAATATTGAATCGTAAAATCTTCTCTCTGTAAAAATTTGAATAAAATAATTGAGCTTCGTCGTACTCTTCTTTAAAAATAAATAGAGCACTTTAAATTTTATATAAATAAATGAGGGTAATATTGATTAACTTTCCAATCCCTTTAAAAACTGTTCACCTTAAACCGAATACTCTCGATGCATAAAAGTGATCCAACAAACATAATTTCAAGAATCATTTAATTAATATTTCAATTATAAATATAAATAATCATTAGCGTGTCTATAATTTTGAAGTAAGGTATGCTCTATAAACTATGGCAATAAATATTACTCGAATAATCCATCATTGCTAATCAGACCACAATACTACTTACTCGTTTGAATAATTTAACACAAATTGCTTATATTTAATGAATAATGTGCTTATTCCCACTATTGACTATTTTGATTACAATTCATTTAGTTGATCAGAAGGTGAATGGTAAATTACCCTCTACCATGCAATGCGACGAAATAAGATTATCTTCTATAATTCAAGGTAAGACTTTGCTCTTAATAGAAATGTCACAATGCACTTAACTGTTCTATAATGCTTTCACATAGATAAACGAAGCTTAGAAAACGATACATACAATAAAAGTAGCATAAAATACTTACTTTGTAAAGAGAAAGACGGAGATGTCTATACTAGTCTTCTTGAAAATTATCGATACCTTATCACTCCGAAGTCCTGGTCAGTTATTGAATTCACGAGTGAGACGAAGGATCGTTACATTGTTTTCTTCAATGTGCACGTTATTAAAGAGAACGACACACTAATATCGGTGATGAGAAAGAGTCTCATCATTAGTAAAGGAGCAGCGATAAATTACTCCGTTCATGGTTTACCCGTGGATATCAAGGGTACGATACTACCAAAAACTTTAGACAATACTAAGAAATTACTCAGCATTTTGCATATCTTTGACAAAATGCAGGTATGCGACGGACTTGGTAGTGATCTGAACATAATGCAGACTGATTTTGTATTTAAAGACAATTGTCGATATTGGCGTCACAAGCATTGTAAAGTTATTCTGGTGAAAGCGATGCGATGCTTAATTTGCACGGAAACAAGGAACCTTTTGTTAGAAAGAAACGTTATATTTAAGGACGACATAGGCGACTCTTTCAATGGTTCGATTGCCAAACAAAATTGAAACTAACTTTAGAATGAAATTTTAATTATTTTATATTCAAATTCCTGTAAGTAGATATAATGTGATAATAATAATAATAATAACCATATTGAAAAGGTATGGATGAAAATCAAATAAATTATTTCTTTGATTGCAAAATAACTGTATACACTTAGATTAATTTTTATATACATATATAAATTTACAATGTATAATTATTTAAAAATTATAGAATATTACCACAGCTTTAATAAATTTATATAATTACAGTATTATTTTTTTTTTTCTTTTTTTTTTTTCTGCTTACAAGTACTTTATTTACAAATATCATTGAAAACCGATGAAGTTATTAGTGCTTTGTAACTTTGGCGAATTGCACTACCATTGGCTTGTCTTTTAAAATGTAGCCGTTCGTTTCGTCAAGTGCTAATTGCGCTTGAGCGACATTGGGAAGTACGATAAATGCTTGGCCTTTCATTCTTCCTTCTTGCATGAGGCGGACGTTGTACCTTAAAAAATCAGGGCGCACATTTATTATTATTATTGTTTTAAACGCATTTTATGCATTTGTAGCAGTGGAATACATACTCGGATTGACTTTCGCTAGAGCTTGGTAGCACATAGCGTCGATATATAAAATTCAAATCTTTTTCTTCCACTTGTTTGGCAAGATTTTTTATGTAAAGACGACTCGAAGGTTTCCCAGGGTGATAGTTCTTAAAAACTGGTAGCAATCTTTGATCTATAATTTAACGATAATATTATTGCAAAATTATGACGTTTACGATCAAAAAAACTTGGAATTTATGAAAAGTTTTCAAACAAGCTTTTGATGTTAGTAGCATCTTCATTTTTACTTCTGCATTTTACTACCCGCAATTTATACTAATAAAATTGTATAAATGTTAAACAGAGACAATTGATTTTCTTTGGATTATAACATTTTTCATTATTCTATTTTAAGATTTAACAACAGAATCAATGTTTATTACGGAATTTCACAATTTCCATAATTAAACTGTGTCTTTGTTTATTTTGTTATGTCTGCCATCTATCTACATCTACGCATTTAGAATGAAGTAAACTCAAAGAAAATTTATTTTAGGCACAATTAATCATCTTTTTTTACATCATAATCGATTGAACTACCTTATAAAATTTTCGATATTATAGAAAATTAAATTTTCAAAAATATCAACCTTAAATACGATCTACAAAACAGGTAAAATAAACTCTATGTACATTTAATTCGTAGCAATGTAGCTCTATTAAAAGCCCATACAATTTTAATAGCATGACTAAAGAATTTAAATGTAACTTTTATACATAAAATTCAGATGAAATAAATTTTAAATAATAATAATTACAATTCCTTAGTTCTCTAACTATAAAAACAAGTAATATCGTAACTAAAATAAATAAATCGAGCACTCGGACTTTCATTAATATAAATAATACATTGTCTTAAAATCTTTGAAACTTTTCTTACCTTTTTCAGATATCTTGTTATCGTGAAGCTGCTCTGTGGTTATAAACTCAGGCTTGGGCTCTTCATCTTTTGTCTCGCTATCATCTTTCTTACTTGGAAAAATCAAACCAAATCCATCGGAATTGCTAGTCGACTCTAAATACAATGATTTCTCCTCATCTGTCACAGATGAAGCCAAAAGTTTACTCGTAGACTCGACAGGTTTAAGCACAATTTTACGATTGCGTGGGTCACCCTGATACAACTCAAACATATCCTCTGGTTTATGTTTCTGACTAGTTGATGGAATTACCGTTTGTTTCATGGGATTTACGAATTTTGGAATCTTTAAGCGTTTCTTATTCTGAGCTCGCTTTCGTTTCTCTGGAATGATCATCTGCGGTGCATTACCGGATTCTTTATCCGACTCTATCTCGGACTCTTCTTCGTCATCTTCTTGGTCTTTTTCGTCCTCCTTGGCAGCTAAACAGAATTAAATTTTTATTCTATATTATGATCGATCAATAAATATATCAATGTTTCAAATACCCCTGTTCTAGAAAATAAATTATCTACTTTACACGTCCAATAATAATAACTAAGCCGATTCCCTATAATTACCAATAACTATTCAAATGCAACCTCGTACCTTCATCATTTTGCGATTCAGATGTAAAACCAAATATGTGCTTATAGTTTTCAATATCATAGGCTTCTTTGATGAATGGAAATTCCTTCTCAAACTCTTCAAACGGCGGTGGTAAATTCATTTTATTCATCAAATGTAATACCTGTAAACTTGAAAATACATAAAATAAAGTGAAATAACAATAAATCGTTGAAGAAACATAAATATTGAAACTGATTATAAAAATAAGATGCAGTTTTAAATGCTCGATAAAAAATATTACGCTTATTTTGAATTAAATTCTTTCACGTCTCAAATAAAACTATATATTATTATTATTATTATGCATAATCAAAAAAATATGAAGTAAATAAAATACCTGAGTATAAAAAGCGGGTTCTTTTAACATTTGTATAGCTATTCTCAAAAGTATACTTTTATTTGGTGAAGGATATTTGTATTTCAGGTATGGAGGAATAGGTTGCGTGAACATATGATGAGGTGCCCAACTATTTAATTTTTTTAAAAATGCTTGAAAATATAGTTTATTTTCTGACAAGTCCTTTTCCTTCTGGATGGATTCTTGATCCTCACCATTATTGTCTCGTTCGTCGAGGGTTATATTTCTTTTAGCAAATTCAATAGAAAGTCTTCGGCCCTTAACTGGCAATTGATGCAGTCGTAAAAAAATTTCAGTTGCATGCTCTTTGTTGGGAAATTCAACGAAAGTAGTTGTATATTTCTCCGATTTTCTTATTGTTCTAGTTCTCACTGCTCCATACTTCTTAAAAAGTTCCTCTCGTCGTTGATCGGAGAGACCGGGTGGAAGATGTAATACTCGCAATGTACAAATATCCTATAGATTAAGTATTTTAAAAAATTTTAATATTTATAATTTGGATAAATGCACATAAATATGAGTTTACAAGTATCTCAGCTGCCAATATAAAGTAATTCTTTCCATAATAAACTAATAATATTAATGTCTTTGGTACAAGAAAATTATCCATACTTTAAATTAAATTTCACTCTACTTATATATTTACATGCATTTAACTACATGTTTACAAATTATTTAGAATTATTATTAAACGTACCGCAGGCTCTCCCATTATTTCTGCTTTATATTAGTTGCAAATAAAAATTACTAATTCTTACATAAATACCATCCACTCTAATATTTATACTCCCATTCGAATTTATCACAATATAATAACAATAAAATTCCATGCAAACAATAAATAATTACAAAAATAAAGTGTGGTTAGTGTCGACATGTAAAAGTCGCATGCGCATTGAATAAAAAACTTATTGGCTCCGAAAAAGCGCGCGAAATGATTGTCTACTTTAAATTATACTATATAAAATAGAATATAAATAAATGTAATATAATTGAGTAATATAATAATTATCTAATATAATTGAGCTTACTTAGGCAGAAATAACAAATATTCTGTAGATTAATTTCTTGATTTATAAGATTTATATAAATATGAATTTTTTCGGTTAACTATAAATTTACAACTACAGATTATTAATTATAATAAAATTATAATAAAATAATATATAATATAAAATAAAATATAAAATAATATAATAAATAATATAATAAAATAAAATTGTAATTATTAGAAGTTTGCTTCTTATTAGACAAAAAATATTATAAAGCACCAGTATAAATATTAAAATATTAATTTTTAACTTGTTAAAAAATTAAAATTTTTTGTTTTTTAATATTTATTCATTAATAAAAATGAAGGATACATTAAGATTTATATTTCGAAACTTTATTTGAAAACAAACTAATAATAATAATAATAATAATAATATCAGATAATAGATTTTAAATTTAGCATTATATTTTTAATATATATTATAAATTATAGTATTTCGTGTATCTTAGTAAAAAAATATTGATTTTTTTCTATTTGCAATAATACGTATTTATAAAATGTATTGAAATACTTAAAATCCACAAGCTCTCTCAGGTGATTAAAGATAGTTTATTAAAAATATATTAATCGGGTACTGAAAAAAAATCTCTGATAAAATATTTAATAAACTATTTAAAATGAAAAAAGTAATTTATAAATGAAATTGTGAAAAAATATTTATTAAAAGTTTTGCTTTATTGATAAAAAATATCTGTAGAAATAAATTTAATGAATTTGTGTAAAGTATAATTTAAAACTAAACATAAAATTATATAAATTACTAAAAATATTAATATTTGCGATCTTTTCGTAATCTTTCTTCAAAAATTCAATATAAGTATTCCTAAACTTCCTTTTAGAAAACGATAAAAGCCTTCCTACTGATTCCTCATATATCAAAATTATTTTATAGGTTCATATTAAATAACTTTAAGTATTTCATAATAAACATTTGCATATTAATTCGTATATTTATTCGTACATATAATCATCTTCAGCTTTATGATATTAAATAAGTTGATGGGAGTCGCGAATGTTTAAAATTTCTTTCAAATTCTTCATTTAAAAATTCCTGTAAAATTGCATCAGCTGTACGTGACTCTTATAAAATAACTTTTAAAATTGAAATTATAAGCTGCGTAATCAATTTATTCTCAGAGTTTTGATGAATAATCTCTCTCTCTCTCTCTCACTGTCTCTTTTATTCTCATAAACACACACGTATCTGCAAAATTGGATAAAATTCTAGCGTTGTGTGCGTTGTGTGCGTGCGCGTGTGTGTATGCACGTAAATGCATTTACTCTCTTTTCCGTTAAATAAAAGCTATTAATATAGATATTTATTATAAAATGTGATTTGAATGCTGCATCTAATAATTATTTAAATAAATTTGGCATTCCTATGGCTATATTTTTTACAAAAATAAAATTTATACGATATGCAACTTATAAATGGAATTATTATTTAAAATTTAATCACCTGCTTATATAAATAAAATCTTATAATTCTTAGTGGGTAATCAGTATGTTTGAACATGCAATACCAAAATTGTGAAACATATAACTGTTTATTATCAATGTATTAAAAAAAAAATAAATAAATAAGCAGTTGAATCAACTTTTTATTTTTATTTTATTTTAATAGTAAAAAGTATATTTTAAAATCTTAAGGTTAATTTGAAAGAATTAATAGAAAGAAAATATTTAATAACAAATCATATAAAAAGACATAAAATCAATGAATACAGGTTCTGATGTTTAACAAAACGTGCCTATTTGTTTAATATTTATTCTGTTTACTCGGTAATATAAATCAAATCGTTTTCAACATTCCAATCGAATTCGCAACGGATATTTTCAAAATGCTAATATATAATGTGTAAAATCGATCAAAAGTACTAATTAAATATATTACAATTTTTAAAAAGTTTGACTTGTATTATTTTCTAATGTTGTTTTGCATAGGAGTTTCGATAATCAATGATTACGTTCTAATCTATAATCTGCTTTTCATTACATATTACGGAACAAAAATCATATATGCAATTAGGATTTATTAGAAAACTCTTCACGCTAAAATGTAAATTAGAATTATTCACAGCCAAATTCTTATAATTATATTCTACTAATTTATATATTAAATTATATTCTAATAATTTGTCGATTAGATTACAAAATAAAAAGTTACGTATTCGGTGATTATAAAATTAGAATAGCTTAATCCTTATAAATTTATTTAACACAACTTTACCTGACTGCTGATTAATAAATAAATTGGCAAATTGATTAATAACATTCCTCTCTAAGTGCAAATTACAATTATAGCTATTTTTTTTCCTCTTGGGTAAATTTCACTACTCGTGGTGTGCGTGCACTCCATTTTCACAAAAGTAAAGCTCATAAGTCAGGAAGTAACTTCACCATTCAACATCATATTAATGAATTAGCAATTGATGAAAATTACAATAAGACCCTCGGCATTATGACAAACATGAATTTTTATCGAATTGAAAATATTAATAATGTAAAGTAGGATGGTTTTAAAGTATGTGAGGATAGGACGTTGCCTAATTCAGCGACAATTCAGCAAATAGTAATGTGAATTCGTTAGAATATAGAATTGCGAGGATGACAATAAAACTCTTATCTCAACAACAATTACTGACAATCTTAGTCGGAAATACGTATGGGTAATAAAGAATATGTCAAGTGTTTTGTTTAATGAATTGGCTAATCTTGGAATAGCAACGGTAATTTTCTAATGCATATAATACAAGATCCGAGGTAGCATGGATTGTATAAATAGAAGGATAAAGGCAAACGAGTCGCGCTCCTCTTTGTCATAGAATTCCTCGTATGAATACGAATCGCTTCAACGCTCGTCCTTGCCGTGCGTATTAAAACATTGTAGCCGAGCTTTTTGAAATGGCATCAACTGGAACTCGGACACGTTGTGTCGCGAGAGCGAGGGGATCCACCATTTGGCATTGAAAATTCAATCCTCGCCGTGCTCGGCAAACAGTTTAAGCGGACTTGGTTAAAATTTCAGAAAATAAATAACCGCCCTCCATCCAAAAGTTATCATTGGCCGACAGAGTGCCACGATTATAAGCCGAAACCCGACTTAACCGCTTATCCGCGCAAATTATCAGCGCACGATCGGCCATTTTCCGCAACCAACTGCAAATGGGTTATTGCAGATTAACGCACGATTATTAGCATTGAGCAACGTAAATATTTATTCGCCAATCCTGATAAGCCATCATCCTTCGTCGCCCATCGGACTCCCAAGCCTCCCCCCCTCACCTCACCTCTCCCATTGGCAACGAAACGATCTAAAAGCCAAATAAGCAGCCGAGCGGCGAGGCATCCGTACAACCCCTCGTCCAAGCATTTCTTTCCACTGCACAACAATGGGAAAAGAGACCTCGGCGCGCGCACAAAGGTGCCGAGGAAAAGCCGTCGTCCCATCGAGTACAATAATTAGATAAGCGACGTTTCTCGGAATTTGCCCCTCGTGGACCCTCCACGCAGTCGTTGCGTGCATCCGGGTGCCGGGTTTCCCCGCTTGATTGCCCGGAGCTCGATTCGGCGCCATATACCTGCGCGTGCTCGGCCCAACTTCTTTCTCCACTTAGCTGCACGCGAGTCGGAAAATCCCCTCGAAAAATCTCGGCCGCCTAACAAAGGGAGAAGAAGCACCGCTCCTCCCTACGCGTGTGGCATCCATATTTCTTTCCCGTCTCGGGGCGCGCGGACGAATCATTGTTACTACCTCCAACGTCGCGCCCTACCCTTATAAAGAACGGGAAAAAAAAAAAAAAGCGTTTCTTTACTTTCGGTTGACATTGTTCGCTTTTGTCGGCGGGCGCGCGCGCGCGCGCGTTACACATAGCGGGTCAAAGATCGTAGCGAGCCTTTGTGCGCGCGTACGGGCACACGTGCGCCCTTAGGATCGACGACCTCGGCCAAGTTTCTCTACGAGATAAAGAGAGAGAGAGGGAGGGAGAGAGAGAAAATATGCTCTGCCGCGGCATGAATGTTTCGATAAATACAAATGTTTCCGATTCTTTGTCCGGCCCCGCGTTCATTAGCAATCGCTGTAATTGATCATTGGCGCTTTTTTCCTGTTTTCTTTATGTTTAACGCGCGCTTGATTCTCAGCTCTATTTACAGGCAGGAAACGAATGTAAAAAAAAAAAAAGAAAGAAAAAATTGGGTTTATCACGCTGAAAAAGTGAAGCGAATGGCCGAGGGCGCGCTCAGCTATTAACATAAATTGGAAAGAATGCATTCGTATTTTAACGGCCCCGACGTATAATAAAGGACAGAGAAGGCTAAGCCGTAAAGCAAGTAAGCCGATACGTCGAAGGTCGGAGCTATGAATTAGTCCAAGATGATAAGCAAAATGTATTACGGGTGTCGTGAAGAGGCCCTCGTTAAAATCACGCGTAACACAAAAAGCGTGTGAACCTGGACTAGGACGGTCGTGTCCACGGATACTGTGCCCACTCGGCTCCCCCCACCCCTCACCCCCCCGACCGCCGCCAATATGCACCGATCATCGTGCTTAATTTACGGGCTTGATGGACGAGGAGTCATTAGCTTAGGAACGCGCGGTCAAGGAAGAGCTTAAGAAGAAAAGCGAGCCGAGGCAAGAAAGAGGAATTCGTGGAATGCGGCCGAGAGCGTCACTCACAAAGAATCCTCTCCGCTTTACGGAGGAGGGATGCTGGGCCTCCAGCATCTCGAGCCTCCTATGCATAGGCCGGCGCTGCCGCGCCTCATTCACCGCTGGAATGCACGCGGATGAAAGAGGGCCAGAGGGGGGAGGAGGAGGAGGAGGAGAGATGAGCGAGAGGCCGGGTCACGACTTATCGATAGTACAAGTTGCGCAACGGGAGCCAACTCCTCGCAGATCCAGCGGGGGCGTGAGTCCCTCGTTTATTTTTGGACGCCGCCCCGCCACTTCCCCGAAGCCGAGCCGCTCGACTCTTAGTAAGTCGTCCGCGGCAGCTGCTGCGCCTTATGCTGCGAGCCGACACGAAATCCGTATTCCGTGGCCGAGCGCACGGATGCACCGGCGGCGAAAAAAAAAAGAAGAAGAAAAGAAGAGCCCATTGGAATGCAGCTTGCGTCCTGTTCACCTGGCACGAGCAGCGGTTGGCGTTTATCTTGTGGCCGGGGGCGGGGGGCGGGGGGGAGCGAGTGAGAGGGACGAGGATGAGTGTGCGCACACTTCCGCGCGTGTGTAGCCCCTCGAGTTTTCTTCCAAGAGGCAGGCGCACACATTATGCACGACGAGAAAGGCCGAGGAGGCAGCCTCAGATGTTGGGAAAGGAAACGAGAAGAAGCCTTTTGACGCTTAAGCGGCAAGAGTTGCGCGCCTGCATGCTGGTGCAACGATTTCTACGCGAGTATTTCTTGACTTAATGATCGTGCAAGATGCACATCGAGCAGTGCAACACCTAGCTTTCTCCTCCTCTACCGTGTTGTTTGTCTCTTTCGTTTCGCCTTTTTGTCGTACTGTCGGGAAATATTGCAATAGTGCCGGGCTACTGGATGGGAAAAATTGTTCCCTTTAATGTCGAAAACTTGATTTTCGCGTGGAGATCGCTTGCAAGTAAATGGCGAGTATTAAAGAAAAAAAAAAAAACAAGGAAAACAAACATTAGTAGGCAATAATTAATAGTGCAAAGAAATTCAATGAAATGCTAAATTACTTTTTGTGCAAGTTATTATTAATGGCTCAAGCTTACAATACCTTTAATAATGTACTTTGAATGGTTGAGGATAGGAAAGCATTTGAAAGCATCACGTGGCAGCAATTTTTTTTCCCCAATAAATATACTCGACTCGCGAACAAAACAAAGAAAATAACAACAACAACAACAACAACAATAATAATAATATTAATAATAATGATGTAAGAATGGCATTAATGGGGGATAATCCAAAGTATATCGATTAAAGACAAATCTCGGAACGTGACTACTTTTTCTTTTTTCGTGTAAAGATTTTGTCGATTGTGCAATCATTTTGAGCGCAGGATTTTTGTTGGATGTTGAAACAGTTGAAGCAATTTTTAAATAATTTTATTTTCAATTACATACAAAATGTTAGTTAATGAAAACCACAGATTTACACCCTCACATAAGGGACATAAAGAATTTGAAAAATTAAATATAAAAATAAATTGAGAAAACAACGAAAACATTTTATATGCATATCTCTATATATATCTATTTGTATATATAGGTCCTTACAGGGCATACGTCTATGGTTTTCGTAAAATTTGTACATTTTATTCTTTATAGTATCAATTTAAATATTTTATATGCGATTTGATATAACTTACTCGTCGAATAATCATTCGAAGTACGAAATTCGTGTAATGAAGAATGAAATCTGACAGATTAAGGGCGAAAAGTAATATTACATCGTTCGTTTAATAAATTCATAATTTAATTCATATTAATTTAAAGGATGTTGAGAAAAGCAAATTTAATATCCGGCCTTCTTCTAATAATATTATATAATACATGCAACTATTCTTTAATTATTGAAAATTATATTTTCCATTTTAAAAACTATTAACTTATAATTGCTCGTTTTAAATTTGTTTGCGCAATTGAAAATTGGTGTAGCACTAAAAAGATTTTTGTTAAACAGTTCGAGTAACCATGTGTTTGTCATTGCCGAAACGTTTCACTTTTTTAATCCGTGGAATTAAAAGTTAATGATTTATAAAATAAATAACTCTGTGGGTTATTTCATTGTTTCCTTAATACATTCTTCTTCGAGCGGATCCTAAACAATAATCGTGTGAATGGGTTATTACAGTGCCACGATGAGAGGCGCGACAATGAAATGTTTTAAAAGGAAAAAACAAAGACTAATAATATACACCGAGGGAAAAAATTTCTTAATAAATTCCTATTAAAATCTAAATCTAAAACTAATGAATCTTCATCGTTTATCCCTTAAGAGAAAAAAAAATCCATCGAAAGCGGTGGCTCAGGATTTTCGTAAAATCAAAACTAGGAATATTGAACTAAAAGTGTGTTCGGAGATATGCAAGAGAGGATTGATGAAAGACGTTTTTCTTCTTTACTACAGTTTCGAGTACATGAATTCCTTTTTCTTTGTAATTGGTGATCAATTTTTTTCAATTAAAATTGACGCTCATCAAGACAGATATTCGAGTTCCTTGATTGTTTTCTCGTCTCGATAATAATTCCTTTTGATCATAAAACTCGATTTCAATATTAAAACAATCAATATATTTTGCATTATTCAGTTTTTTTTTAAAAAAGTCACTTAAAATTTTAGTTTTATTCGTAAGGTTTCTTTCTGCAAATAATAAATCACATTGATTACCTTAAATTAATACTGAAAATGACTAGACTGCATGCGTCGATCGCAAGGTACATCCTCTGTATTCATATATTTTAAACAATCGTCGAAAACTATAAACATAAACGCAAAGTTCAAGTTTCCTCAATCGACCCTACACGAACGTTTACAATAAAAAAATAAAAAAAAAAAAAAAAAAAAATAATAATGATAATGATGATAATAATAACGATAATAATAATAATGATGATAATAATAGTAGCAATAATAATGAGAAACGATAATTAGATTTCAAATTTGATCTTGATTCTTTTAATGGCCACAGAAACAAAAAACCTGCATTAGAAATTTCTTCTCATCCAAATCATGATCAATGTGTATACCAAAGAAAAGTGCCAATTTCTCTTTGCCTCGATGTAACTCTTTCGGTGGACAAAACCGAGTTACGCTCACCACGGAAAATCGCCAAGTTCAAGCCTAAACAAACTCTCGATTTACGTCTAGTATAAAAAAATTTCTCTTCAAGACACAAATACATTTACACAAATATTATTTATATATATCCCGACGACAATGAAAATCCCTCTGTACTTCTCATTGCCCGACTCGAACTCGGCGACTCCCCGAGGCAAACGCTTTTCACAAGGAACAGTCAAGGAGATTGTAGAAACAAGAAATTAAAAAACAATATAAAATAAAGGTATAAAAATAAAAATCAAGAGTGAGAGAGAGAACGACGAGAATAAGAGCAAAGGAGAGTAAAAAAAATAATACCGAGGGGAAAGGGAGCGACTGCTCGTCACTTTCATGTTTATAGTTTCCAGCAGATGAGGCGCATGAGTCATGTCATGTCATAATCAGCCCGGGCGTCGCGCGCGTAACAGTGTCGTCAGCCCGGTCGGGCTCGTGGCGCGCTACGTTACTTGTCACGATGGGAGACGACGACGACGGCGATGGGATGTGGGAGGCGGGGCGCGCGACGTGAGCCACGTGCGACGTTTTGCAGGCGCTTATATGGTCCACGTAGGACGACGCACTAAGAGAAGAAGGCGCGTACGGTCATGGCGACGGGCTCGCGGCACACGGCGCACGTCGTCATGCCCGGGGCGCACTTGACGCACGCGACCATGTGGCCGCAGGGCAGGAATACAACCCCGAGCTCCTCGTTGTAGCAGATTTTGCAGACGCGCGCGTCATCGATTGACTTTTTTTCATTCGGCGGCTGCTGCTGCTGCTGCTGCTGCTGCTGCTGCTGTTGCTGTTGCTGTTGTTGTTGTTGCTGTTGCTGCTGCTGCTGCTGCTCGTCCACGGCATTTACATTGCCGCTGTCGCTACCGCTATTGATGCTACTGTTACTATTTGTCGAGGAAGCGGGTACGAGCTCCTTCTGGGGCTCATTGATTGTCCGGGGCTTGGGGCTTGGGCACTCGCTACTACTTGGTCCTGCTGTACTTTCGCTCGGCTCCGACTGCTGCGGTTCTTGCGCCGTTTCCTCCTTAGCCTCGCGCTTCTGAGGCACCGGGGACTCGACCTTCTTGATGCAACTCGGTAGATTCATTCGCATGGTTTCCTGGAACGTGCAATAATTGTCGTCTCGTTAATTTGTCCTCTCTCTCTCCCTTCATCGCACACGCACACACACTCTCTTTCTCTCTCTCTATAGCCCGAGGACAATCGGCCGAATTTACCTCTCTCTCTAGCTTTGCTCAATAAACAATAATTACATTTTGTCGACGGCATTTTTACGTCCAACGTTCATCCAATAATCCGCTTAAAACAAACACGGACAATGTCAATTTTATTTTAATGCGCTACGATTAGGAACTCAAATGGATGATTAACGAGCCCCGAAGGCCTATGATGTAACGCGAGCGCGCACACGTGTAGCTTTGAGTCATCGTCACACCGACTTGGACAAAACACGAGAGCAATGCTTATTAATGCGTCGACGGCTCGGCACATAATGGGGCCGTCGCCGAGGTCGCCGAGGTCGCTCGTTAAACACACAAAGATACAGAGAGAGACAGCGACACGGGGGGCACAGCCAATTCCTCGGGCCTCAACACCCTGGCCGCGCCAATTGATCATTACCTCTTCGGATAGCGGTGGTACGTGTTTGCCGGTGACGTTGTTGATAAACTCCTGTCCCTTGACGAGCCTCACGTAAAAACACGTGGAGAACCACTTGGCGTGCTGGACCCAGGGGTCGTCCTGCGGCTCCCAGTTTTTCAGCCCGCCGCCGCAGTGATAACAAGTGGTCTGGTCGCCGGTACCGGTATAGAAGAAGCCGGCGTCCGCGAGCTGCTCCCTCGTTTGGGCCATGGATGTGGGCCACTCGGTGAAGGTTTGCAACCTGGCCTCGTAGCTCGCGTAATCCGGGAAATCGGGCCTCTTGGCGATGCCGATGCCGAGGCAGCCCAACCTCGCCGCGGATGGCAGCTGCTGCGCGTCCTGCGCCTCGTGCAGCGACTGCCTGCCGTGCTTCGAGCCGCTCGACGAGGCGTGGGTGTCGGCCTCGGCGCCCAGCCGGTAGTCCAGCCTGTAGGGGCCGCAGACGTCCCTGCTGCGGGGCCGGGGCAACGGTATCATGCTCGCGTCGGCCCCGATCGGCACGTTGCCACAGGGCAGCTTCCTTATGAAGCGGCACCGTCCGCCCCAGCGTTGGTGCTCGACCATCGGGTCATCCCCGTCCTCCCAGCGGCAGATCTCCGTGGAGCACTCGAAGCAGCGAACCCTGTCGATCTGCTTCGTGTAGTAGAAACCCGCGGCGGCCAGGTCGGCCGGACGTATATACGGGGACGGCCAGTTCTCGAAGCTCTGCAGTCTCACTTCTTCGAACCTGCGAATCCAGATTACGAGATGTGTTCACACTTTCTTGCCTCATTAGCATTCATTTGTTCCTCTTCAAGGACACGGGGGGGTGGGGTGGGGCTGGTTGTTCTTTTACTTATTGTAAAAACTTTTACAACAACATTATGTTAGGCCAGCATGAAAGAGGGGAAGGAAGGAAGGCCGCGCGCATTCTGCTTTATTATTATACTACAATGCACATTGTCAGCGAGCTAGCAATGACACTGTGGCTAATAATTATGTACCTGTAATCCATACTTCCAGCATCATCCACTTCATTACCATCAGACTGAGGTGGTGTTGGTGCTCTAGGCGTTAAATTTGGCTTCAATTTGAATTGGGATAAAACATGATTGTCTCGATGGTCCAGCAAACCAGCCATCTTATTCTCAGACCTGCGCAACTCACCAAGCTTGTCGATTGTGTTGGTCTGTAAGCACATAAAGGGCACTCGTAAGCATCATCAAACATGACAATCATATATATATATATTCGATTACAATTGAATGCGACATTTAATTTTTAGTGGCATAGGTTCTTACTTAATTGCGTTGATTCATTTTAGAATATACTGAGTACGCATAAGTAGCTTCGCAAAGAAACATACAATACTAGCATAAGCAATGGCTCAATAAAGCGTGACAAATATTACAAGTATCACTGATATTTGCCATTGCATGGAACCCCATCAATTACAATTAATTACATGATTATTGTATAGGTAATCTAAAGTACAGTCCTCGCTTGTTGTTTCTTTAAGTGCATAAAATGAGGCTCAAATTCAAATGCGGGTGTCACCTTCATTCCTCTCTCATAAGGCAATGAGTGACAAGAAGAGAAAAGGATAAAAAAAAAAAAGAGAGAAAAGGAAGTAAAGAATGAAAGAAAGTAGCAAACAATCAAAATCTTAAGACAAGCTCTCTCTCTCTGGGAGTAAGACCAAATGACATTGTAGTGCAATTGAAAACCACTTGTATTATAATAAAAAAAATGTAATTATAAGAGGCCGAGTCGAAACTCGGCCAAACGCTTTCCCTAAGCCTTGATTTTTTTTTACAAAAGTTTTCATACAACAGAGCCGAGATAACTACGTACAATTGGTCACGTTACTATTTCAGGTACAGCATAAATTCGCAGTTTGGCAAAGCCACACCCCACAATTGTCTTGGGCAGAGTCTCGCGAGGATCTCGTGAACGCGGCGCAAAAAGCAAACTTCTCGCAAAACATTTTACTATTTACATAACGAGATGATCCTACCGCGAGTGGGGCATTTGTTGTCATTTTTTATAAAAACGCGTCATTACCATACAGGTGTGCCGAGACCAATTATCGTTAATGCCCATTACGCAACCGAGCTCCCATTATAAAAGCCCCGAGAGCACTTGGCTTTGAGCCTCGTCGAATCATTAATCGCGTATTTTGAAAGGACTGGCAGGCACCAGCAGCAGCACCACCACCACGTACGGCGAACCCTCCCACAAAATCTAACCTAAAAGTCGGAGGCGCCGGCAGCCGAGCGACGCGAAAAAATCGAAGATAAACAAGGCCCGCGCACGCACGCATCCCGCGCCGAATGAGTGTCAAGGCTTCATCAGCGAGTCCATGCACTTATACCTCTAAAAGTGGGCGGCAGCATGGCGATGAAAAATACTACTACGACGTTTGCTCGCGATAAAGGCCGCAGCAGCCGCAGCAGCCGCCGCCGTCGCCGCGGCCACTTCCATCATCGTCGCGCACACACCGCACTTACGTAAAGTCTAACGCGCACTAACTAAGCCGCGCCGCCGACGACGCCTCATCTGGATTCTGGATTCTAGCGCTCTCGTGCGCCTCTTGCGTGCGTGCGCGCGCGCGCGACCATACATCATTAGATATAACAGCGGCTCGGGCAGACGAAGGTGGGGTTGGGTAACGTCGGGGGAGGTGGCGGCACGAATAAGGGGCCGCGGAGGACAAGAGGTGCGGATGTGTTGCTCTCTCTCACTCTGTGTATGGGCGGGCGGGCGGGCGCGCGCGCGCGTGTTTTGGAGGGGGGGTGGGGGAAGGACATATGGAGAACTAAACTAATAATCGTGTCTTGGGCTTGGGCGAGTGAAAAAGGCGTCGCGGTGCCGCGATGATTGGCCGAGCGGAAATACACGTAATGTCAAGCACACGCGGAGCCGCAGCTCATTATTTCGCTTCGATCTTAATTCATGACGGATGTCGATGAGTTGCAGCCCGGAGGCGGGGCATGCATTTTGAAAGACAGATGCACGACGCAGTTTTTTCCTCTCGAATTTCTAAGCGCGCTTTAATATCTATCGATGCGTACGTTAAACGCTGGGGATTAATAATTATAAAAAAAAAAATCACATTTGTTTTAAGAAGAAACAAGTACGAACAGACAATTATTATATAATATAAGAATATAATATAATGTAAGAAACAAATTATGTAAGTCGAAGGAGATGTTGAGAGAAATCGATGTTTTTTTTTTGTTTGTTTTTGTTTTAAGTGACCACACAACTAGCCGTAATAATGTATGTTGACATTTTATTATTGATTAAATTAATAGAGTGGAGTGGTTTGTTTTAAAAATTTCAACTCGACATTCGATATTGGCAACAAAAGAAAAGAAAAATAAAACAGAAATCGCTCTGTTATTGTTTTTATTAACTGTGTGCTACTACCACCACCACTACCGCTACGATAGATGAAACCAAGCTAAACCGATGATACGCATGTCCATTTTTTATATCTGACTACTTCTTGCTCGCGATATACACGAGCGCATTTTTCCTCCTATAAGCAAAATATTTGAAATTTGTCAGGCAGCCTAACAGGCTCAATCACCGATTTATCAAGCAACAATGCTATGTGCATATTTACACGATGCATTCTCGAGCAAAGGCAATTGTTAAGTAAGAAGCGTCCTAAAAACATCGACCTACGTTTTATTAAACGATAAAATAACTTTCTCGTCCAATAAAGTTTCAGTTGAAAATACAAGCGCTATTTTCGTAGATGTATAGTTTATTGGATTAAATTTGGTTAAAATATCGAAGGACAAGCGCGCTTGGTGCGATGGGAAAATTTCAATTTACTCGAGCATCGCACATCCCCGTGAAAGAAATTCAGTAGAAGTCAATGACGACAGAAAATCGTCGATTCTAAAAATTACGTATTTATAAACAATGAGCGTCCGAACTGCAGCCGAATACCCTAAAAACTACTTAATAATGCCTGCAGTCTTATTTCGTATAAATGTCGCCTTATAGCCCCAGGCGAATACATTTATTATTACGTCACGCTGAATCGCGAATTTCCAGTGAGAATTCACCACACCGATGTTATTCCCTCCTCCCCTATTCTTCTTCCTTATCGATACATTCGATAATGCTCGATAATGCTCGCGAGCACTTCAACCAAAGGCAGCACACGCCGACGAGCGATTGCCTTAAACACAGAATCGAAGGCACGAAAGATAAAAGCCGACGTGCCAACTTCCGTAAACGCACTTCACCACCGCCCTACATCGCTAAAATCGCTACTCCCAAGCACGCCTCCTCGGCTCTCCTCCTCTTCATCTTGATAAATTCGTTATTTATACTTTTATCATCTCGCGCTTTTTATCAACTCACGAAGCACTCGCGAAACCCGTTTATTCGGCCGACAATTGCCCGGGCTCCCATAACAATTAAAAGCTCTGACCCACCTTTTCAAATCTCCAGCGTCCTATAATAAAACGGCGAACTGCGAATAATCGTCGTCGCTACTTGGTGGCCACGTCGAGGAGGCGTCGTCACACATCGCCACAACTGACCGCAATGAAATACGCGGAGATATCACGTGAGCGCGGCTCATTATTTCACTTCGATCTCTTAATTACGTACGGCCGCTGCCGCTGCCGCCGCCGCCGTCGCCGTCGCCGTCGCCGTCGCTCAATTGCTGGCCGAGCGCATTTTGAAATGCATATGCATGTCGCTCTCTCGCCTCTTCCGCCCACCAGCTAATGATATCATCTCGGGACTTTACGCGATACGTAACGCGCGTGCAAAAATGGAAGAATAATAAGATTAAAATGCGAATTAAAATACGAAATAATGACTCGGGCGCGAGTATATGCGGCGTGTGTGGCTGTGTGTCTGTGTCTGTGTGCGCGCGCGCGCGTGTCCGTCCTTTTAGAAAACGCAGTCGCCGCTACCTACGACTGGATAAAGCGTCTGCCTTTATCGGGCCACGGTCCTCTTAAATAGGCTCTCGCATGACGTGCTTTTATTTATTTCCTCGTATTTTATCGCGATTATTATTGTTGGCCACGCTCGTGATCGCATTAATGAGTGAATTTTGATTTGTAATCAATCGCTTTGTAAATTCACGAAGAGTTGCATTGGCGTTGGGAATGATTTGAGCCGAGCATACGTTATGTAATATTAACATGGATTAACTCTATTTCAGGCTTTATTATATAAAAGTATATATGCATATACATATATATGTATATATGTATATAGGCGATGGGACAGAATCAAGAGGCAATAATACGTACGCATCTTCCAACTGGGTAATTAAAATTTTAATTCTCATGGGTTGCGTAAGGGCCCGTGCAGCACAAATTGACACCGTATAATTATTACCGTGTGGTACAATTGGTGAAACTGATGATTTGACGAGGAAAAATGAGAAAAATTAAGGTTAGAATGTCGTTTATCCGCAACACTGGCGGTACGCACAGATACTGCACTCGATTAATGAATTGCACTTCGCACTTTTGCGTAATTATCTATTTGATGTAACGGTGTGGCAAGCAGCGACACACCGGGGAGCTCCTACGTAATACTCCTCCTCTTTCGAATGAGAATTAAAAATGACATAATATAGTGACGATGCTTTAAAGGAGTTTCGCTGAGGAGCTGTGACACTCACGCCCATCATCGACATTACCTTTCCGAGTCCAAGGAAACTACTCCCTGTGGTCGCACCTTCTACCAGTAACCCTGAGAGCCTTGGCAACTCGATACCTACGGCTCCGTGAATCGGGGGGGCATTATCTAAATTAACGCTATTATGAAAGCAGCCAGCGCACTCCATTATTGACTTTCAAATGCAAAAAATTAAAATACCGTGGCGGCTGCACAGAGACGACTCGCGCGCACAAAAAGTCCCAGCCAGGCAGCATCGATCGGCCACGGAAGGCTAAAAATCATAATTGCAAAACAACGAGCCCCTTGCGCTCCTCTCATTCGGGCCGTCCTCGTGTGTCCTTTTACAGTCGACCTCCCCCCGTCGCCGCCCCAAGAGACCCAAGCGACAACTTTTTCCAATAAATTTTGGCGCCACGCTCTCTCTCTCTACCTCTCTACCTCCCTCCCTCATACTGGTGGTGTCAGTACGGCCCCGAGTGGCAGTGGCCTTAGGTGCGTAGATGATGCACATCTGCTGCCGCTTCGAGACGGAAAACTCCGCGACGGGCGCCGCCGCGGCCCTTTTCCTTACCGCCTCCCCCACCCGCCGAGTCGGGCGCGTCCTTTTATCGCCCCATGGGCAGCCCGAGTGATTAATTTTCCTTGAAAGAAACCGGAGAGTCCTTTGGAAGTGCCGCGTCGCACGCACAAGGACCTGGGACTTTTTAAATGTTTCTCGGGCGCTTCCGCGAACTCCGACCTCCTCGCCTCTACGCTGCCTTTTTGTGTTCCTAGCCGACGTTCCTCTCCGCCCCCCCCCACCCTCGCCATTGTATATTTTATATTCGGAAATTTTCAAGTGAGTCACGTAGGCAGTCTTGTTTGGCGCTGATCTTTTCTTGTTTACTACTCTAGAAATGTTGCAAGATATGGACAATCCACCGTGGCACATGACTCGGCGTAAAAGTCGCGCGGAAAGATAATTTTCGACAAAATTTGCTGATATCCACGAATCCCGGTTAACGATGCTCCTCGTTTCTCTGAATTTTTAGAAAAATTTTTCATTCTCAGTTTTTTGTTGCGAGGAGAACAACGACTACTCGCAGTGCTCTTTGATATTGTTTCACTCTTAAAACAGAACGCAATCCAATTAGTTATTGCTCATTGGAAATTATTCTCAATGTCACGCGTTAAAAATCTAGAATTAACAGCGAATAGTATAATGTATGCGCTATTTTGTAAATGCCCCGTGTTTTTAGAAACGGGATACAGTTCTTGTAATCGTGAGTAATTATGATAATGTATATGTTTCGAATAGGAAGTGTGCGCACTCTACTAACCACGTCATGCTTTTTAGAATCGATCGATAGACCGTCTAAAGATTTTATTTAAGAATGTTCAGCGTTTATCACCCCTCGCATTACCGGCATATTATTCATACTATTAGAACGTGATTTCGTATCTTTGAGAAAAATTTAACATATTTTCTTATTCTTAATGCGCTACATACATTTTTCCAATTGGATTTTAATATCGGCCTCTTTCACGTCTCTCTTTCACATCTCACGATTGACTCTCTTGATCCTTTTTGTCGAATATAATGAACATAGAGAGGAGACTGTCGTGGATGATTATAAGAAGAGGAAAAAATGAAAGAAAAAAGAAAAAAAAAAAAAAAAATATTAAATACAAAGAATAATGAAAGTGGCCAACGTTTGTAAAAATTCAAAACACTACGATCCGCGTTTAAAAATATGCTCTAAACTAAGATGTTTTTTTCTTCTTCTTGTGCCTTTGTGCACTGCGCACAAGAGGTACATTGTCTCGAAAACGTGCGGGCAAAGACTAAATAACAGGCTGTATCAGTTTAACTCGGGTGAGTAACTCAAGCGTTCAAAATTCAATTGTGCATGCTGCTACTTTCTCGGCTATATAAAAACTTTTTATCATTTGCTTCGATAATAATAAGACGGCGGGATAATAAACAAAACAAAAATTCGATAATACTTTCGCGTCGCCGAGTACGGGGGGCGAAGGGGCGAAGGGGCAAAGGGGCGACGGGGCGGGGGTGGGTTGGGGTGGGGGGTTATGGGTCGCGATAAGTTTGGACGAGAAGCATAAACGGCTGTACACTACTATAAACTTTCGTTTCACATTAGATAATAAATTAGACAACAAATTTACGTTTGCTTTAGCTAAATACTTTACAATGATAACAAGTCTTCAATTATATGAGACGAACTCCTGGCAACAATTCAAATATTATAATTAGCGTTGCACCGGAGTTGTATAAATTATTGTCAAGCACACATAATATTACGTGCGTACTTCAGATCTCAGATTCTTTTTTCCTCGTACACGAAAATCTAACTAAAAATCTCTTTAAAATTACGAACGAACATAAAACACAAACACAGACAGAAGTACATGCAAAGCCAATTTGTAATCAACGCACGGCCAGTATTTATTGTGCACGCTATTATCATAATACGCACAATATACAACTCAATGCGTACCAATCAATTCCACCCCCCCCCCCATCCCCAACAACAGCTACACGCATTATTCTCGCATAATTTCCATTATGCACACATCTATTAATCGGGCGCCGCTTTATGCTCCTCCGAGTGCTCGAAAACACAAGGACGAATCGCGGACTAAAGCCAAGTCTACAACAACGTGAGCTCGTGTCGCTCGCTTAATGTCCATTCATTGGGTTGTGTGTGGCCGCCTGGACAATCGCGCGCCACTACCCGATGAAAAACGAGCGGCAGGCCGGATTTCGGTTAAACAGGGGCGCAAGGGGTGGAGGAGGAGAGGGGTGGAGGAGGAGGGGGGTGGGTCATCAGGCACGACAGACACCAAGACCAAGACGAGCTCTCTCGCAAATAAAGATCTTGGCGATTACAGGAGCACGATATTTATTAAAGCGCCGCTCGTCCGTGGCCAATTAATTGCCGCACTACTCCGCACACAATGGTGGGCACGAATTTTCATTACGCTCACTTTTAACTGCCATTGATTGCATCTCGAGAGGACGGGTGGGTGGACGGCGTGTGCGCGCGCGAGCGCAAAAGCAATTTTCACGTTAGATATCTTGCCGAGAGGCCAGGCCACGACGAATTGCCCCAGCCCACGTAAGGAGCGACGAGCCGCAATTTGGACGTAAAATTCAACGCTATTATACAACGGCAATAAGCTCGCAGCTAACGAACAATAGGTTAGAAATCCCCAATGTAACAAACAAGCTCTATACGCGCAACGTCCCACATTACCATCGCCAATCGCTTTCTCCACTTCCCTTTCATGCTTTTCCTTTTCCCCTCCCTCCCCCTCCCCCTCCCGCTCTGCCCCCCACCCCCACCCCACCATCGTTTGGTCGCTTTCCGCGCGGGGGCCCGCGGATTCGGGCGCCGCTGAGAAATTACATCGAAATAATCCCAAGGAGCCACCAATAAAATATGATGGTCGCAGCTGTGCGCACACGTACGTAAGAGACGGTACATAAGAGGCCAACTACAGCCAACTACAACAACAACACACGACGTGGCTCTCGAAAAATCAAGCGAGAGCGGCCATGTACATATATATATATGTATATATATATTGGCTGTGAGAGCACAAACGGTTACCATGCGCTCGAACGCGAGCCGAGGCTGGCAAATCGACTGTAATTTATTCCAGGCTTTATGAATCTGGTGCATCTGCCCGATCGGAATTCCAATGTCCGCTTCGCATCGCTTTCAAATTTTATTCCCACCAGCCCCACTCGGCACTGGCCAAAGTCGCTGCTGTAGCGGCTCTCCTCTCCCTCGACTCTACTCTTACGTTATCCATTATTAAACGGGGGCATTAATAAATGGCAGCCGAAGGCGGCCTTAACGCTCCTCTTGTGTACCGAATTCAATGATTGCGCTACACCTTTTACTTCGAGAGCCCGCGACAGGTTTTCACTCGCGCTTTGCTATTAGGAATGCGATATTACCACTCGAGCTACGACATATGCTACTTACTTACTTCTCTCTTTCTTTGCTTAAGCACGGGCCGCCCCGCACTTGGGCAAACAGGCCTGCATTTATTTGTCATTATCGCGACAATCGCTCGAGACTGGAGAATAAATAAGAAATAAGCGAGAGCGAGAGAGAGAGAGCGAGCGAGAGCTAACGGTGCTACGATATAAACGACGAATAAACAAATAATAAAACACGAGGGAAAAGCGACTGCTCCGTCTCTGCGTGTAATGCAATCCCTTTAAGCGGGCATAAAAATAAAAACGCAGCTGTGCGCTCCGCTCCGTTTATTTCATTTTTAGGCTGTCGCGCACAGCCGTGTGTAAGTGTATGTTGTATATACATCCGCTCGGGGCGGTCAAACTCCTCCGCCACAAACAAATAGTGCGCGCGCAAGTGGATTTCAGCCTGTTGAAATCGTGGCCGTTTGCCAAAAATTCGAAATCCTTTCACCTCCGAATGGCCTCTCTCCACTGCCTCAACCCATTCATATTGGCTTTTCCGTTTAGGAAATCGGCAGCATTATTCACCGAGGCGCACAAAAGGAGAGAAAGCATCGATAAATCGTGCATTTTTAGAGGAAGCACTGCTCGCGCCCAACAGCCACACACACATTGGCCAGTCCCGACAATTTCGGGGTTATAATTGAAAATTTAAAGCTCACTGGCGATGCTTATTTATTACAATGGACGAGGCGGGCAATGTCGAAAGAGGCCCGTGAGCAGCAGCAGCGAGCGAGCGAACACTCCGCAGGAGACGGAGGAGCGACGACTTTCAAATTCAAATTCAGTATTCAATGGCATTTTAATCGCTCCGCGGTTGGGCCTCCCACATCGGCGAGGAGGGGAGAGCCCAGGAATGAACGGGGACCGAAGCGATAAAGTCATTCAAAATTGTAACTCGACCTCCCAACATTATTAATATAACCGAGCCACGAGATGCAGGGACGAGGAGAGACGAATGGAGAAGGGCGGCAAAAAAGTACAAAACAGAAGAAGACAAATAAATCAATAAAATAAAATAAGAATAAAAAGGAAAAAAAGAAGAAGAAAAAAAAATAAACAACCAACTAGCGAGCGAGCGAGAGCAAAAAAGAAAAAAAAACTTGT
>JAPYYT010000371.1:0-54770 GCA_030522565.1 Ceratosolen corneri
TCTTATTTTCTTCTTCTTCTTCTTTTATTTTCTTTTTCTTCCTTTTTTTTTTTTAAGGAATAAAGCTACAACATCAAATGGAGTACACTGCACTGCTCGGGCCTTCCCTTTAACAAACAAGCCGTCCTGCGCACAACGCATATAATATTATAATTACAGCAGATAACACAACGGTTCTAAAAATATTCCCAATTTGCCCCGAGAGAAACTTTTCATTCGATTAAGCATCGAATTCAAGGATGAAGAGCAAGTGCTTTGGAAAGGGGACTCTCAGGTTAATGAGATGTCAGTAATAAGAATCAAGGCTCTCGGCAATTGTAATAAATAGAAGGCAGGTATTTTAAAAAAAAAATGTTTAAATAATATTAGGCATTAAGTTGGCGAAAGAGACTTTGTTCGGGTGTTTGTAAATAAATTTAAATTATAATCAAAATTTCTGTTGCTCTCTTCGTATATTCGGTTATGCAGCAGAAAATTTGAAAAAAATTAATAAAACCTCGCATTCATATTGAATTGTTTGAAATTTCGAAACAACAATAAGATTTTTAATAGTATTATATAACCTCATTTTTTTCATTTGTAAGCAACGTTCCAAAAAATGTCTCTACAAATTAATAATTATTGTAGCAACTGCAATAAATTATACACACTATTAAAGACTTCCCTATGGCTTATATTCATTTTTTGCTCGACAAATTGAAGATTGTATGATCACATTATTTGAGTGAGCTGCTTGCACAAGATAACAAAAAGTAACTTCAAATAAATGAACCATTCCGAGTAATAAAGGTTGGCTACTTTGCATTATAATGTTATAGAAGCCAAACTGTTTTACTACTCGACAATATTTCAATATTTTCAGCTATTAAACGCTTATAAAGCTTTTTAAGACAAAGAACGAATATTTTGCATAATTTATTACTTTTTAAACACGGAATAATTAATGGCCAAATCTTTAAATACAATTTACAACATTCGTTTTTATCTACAGAAATAAGTCACCCATATATATATCTATATATATATTATTACAGTTTTCATAATATTTAATATTAATATATTATATTTTTTTCTTTCTCTTGACAATAAAATATGATCATTTGAAATTATGAGACGTAATAACAAAATTGCATGGTAAAATTCACATTGTTACTGTTAATTATATTCTATTGTTATAAATAATTGAGGTGAGTTGAAATTTTGTACGAATGGAATTAGAATGGAATAAATAAATGGAATGATTAATAAAAATTTCTTCTTCTATTTAACGTGAGAGTAACTGAATAATAAATCGTAATATGTACAGAAATCTGTGATTTAAATTCAAACGACTTACATTATTATTTAAACTCATTTCAAGCCATTCGAGTTCATAATTTTATAAAAATTTATACTAAAATACATGACTTTTACGTATTGCCAGTAAATCTATGAAATTTCGTGAAATGTTTATAAAATTCGCAAACCTTGTGGAAACTCTGAAAACTCTGGTAGAAGATGCTTAACTTTCTCAATGAAGATCTAAAACTTCGTCGAGAGTACAGCGAATCGCAGATGAATAAAGTAAACTATCATAAATCTTTAAATATTTCTCAAGAATATACGGCCTTATCACAAATCCCCACACTGCTAAGTATATTACTTGATAATTTTTTTTTACCCAAGATATAAAGTTCGTATTAAGAAAAACACGAATGTTTATTATCTAATACTAATAATGTTCTTTTTTTTTCCTTCCACTAAAAACAGTATGAAAAATAATTGCGATTATATTAACGTAAAGCTAATCGAGTATCTCTGGTACACAGGTCAATAAAATGCGTACTTACTTTGTCAAACTCATCTAAATCATCGCTACATTATATCGAAGATTTAATTTGGAATGAAAATTTAAAAAATTTCGCAATATCTCGGTGCATAAACTCTGCTCGTGTCCAATGCGTGTATAACAAATATAAGCGAACGTTTCAAAACACTTGGGCACATTTAGCAGCGAATACTCGCAAAATCTCACTCACGGAAGCAAACAATAATAACAAACTCCATGCTTGTTGCATTGCTTTCGCCAACTTTTTTTCCACCACTGGCAAACGTACGCACAATTATTCAATCATACGAGGCACAATGAAAGTCGTATATCCCGAACAATTATCGCTCGCTCTTGTCTACTACTGACTATCCTCACGAGAGAACAGCCGCACACTACGTAACGTATCTAGTAACCATACAGGCACTATCTACTCTATAAGATATAATAAAAAGAGAGAAAGATTTTTGAGGGAATTTATTTCGTGGCAAAAATAACACATGGTTCGATGAAGAATAGCGTTTCGTGGTCTTCATTGATTGTTTCTCTCTCTGTCTCACTCTCGCGCGCGCACCCGCGCGCTTAGCCTCCATTTTTTACACTTTCTGTTTTTTCTATCACTCTCGTTTTCTCATTCCATCTACCTCTCTTTCCCATTTACAACACGGGCTCATGATACAGCCTTATTCATACGAATCTCTCCCACTCTCTCTCTCACTCCCCCCCTCCCTCTCGGACGGTTGATGAATGTAGCGGGCAAAAGCGTCAATCGCGGCGGGTGGTGGTTTGCGCGGCATTTACGAGACTATCGCATCGAGGCTATTGTCGAATTTCTTTCGTCAGACTCTTTCTTACTTTGCTTCTTGTTACTCGAGAGGTCAATTAGACATAGGAGATTTTTTCCATTTCCACCGATAGTCATTATATTTGACTGCACAATATGGTGGTTTTGGGGAGAAAACGAAGGGGCAAACATGGACACAAGGAGTGAAAATGTAATAATTTCTTCAATATTAGGTGCCACTATGTGCCGATACAACCATTCGAAGCATTCGATAAATATATATGAATATGCCGGAGCTTTTGTTTATGTCCCTTAATGTCACATTGCATTAGCCAGATCATGTTTTATGTGCTCGCGGACTCTCGCGCGTAAATGTCCAGAACGTTTGTTCTCTCAATTAATTTGCATTTACACAGCGATATCCGATGGCGTTTGACAATTTTTCACGCTTCTCGGCCAACGCGGTGCAAAATAAGCCGAGCAATTAAATAACGAAGTAGCTTGTCGCGATGTGCTTCTCTTCAATTCGTAATCGAGCACTTAAACAATCGACGTTCTATCGCGCGAATGGCGTTGATTAATTTGAGAAAAGCATTTTTTTTTTGCCCCATCGCCTCACTTGAGTTTGCAAACATTAAATATTTGTTTGGGAGATGTTAAAATGTCTTATTCAAAAGTATTATTTTATAATGCACACTCTCGGTCACAGCAATTATATTATCCTCGAATGAGAAAGATTTTAATGCTCAGGATTTTATATGCCTGGACAAGTGGTAAGAAAGCGAGGCATTCGGATAAATATTTAAGCGCATAACGGAAAAAGAAGCTCGTATAGCCGAGTCGACATTGTCATTAGTGGTTTAAGAGACTTTCATCTCCATAAATTTGCCCGCCTTAATCGAGGAGTTCTTAGCGCGAAAGGGAATCACATTTCACCGCTCAATGCTACATTAAATTCCCATTCATACATATTTATAATAGAAAATGTAGCGAGCCCTGCTTTGCCTACTCATCAATAATATCGCAATGGCCTCGATTACAATATACCAGGACCCATTGAGGATTTCGGCCGATTGCACTGGACTTTGCGACGAAAGTGAGTAGCCTTTGTTCATTCCGTGAGCCCAAGCCCGCCAAAAAGGATACGAGCTCGATGGAACGGAGCGGTGCGCCGGCGCAAAAAGAGCCAGAGAGGGAAAAAAAACCTCATTGTGCCGAGGATTCGTCGCGCGGGCTGTTTCTCCCTCGAACAACTACAAGCGAATTTTCCAATTTTCCTTCTCTTTTTCCCGCGGCCCCACCTTCTCTTCTCGTTCCCTTTGACTCGACTTTTTGGCTGCGAGCGCTCATTTCTACCTCCTGCCCCTCTCTCTCGCAAACCTCTTTTACATCCGTTTCGAGCATTGCCTCATTATTAAAAGCATTTATTTACACGTGAAAGTAGGGGGGGGGAGTACGGATAAGCTACATTTTACATCCACTTTACCAGCTTTGGTTTGGGCTCGTAGTCGTGCTTTAGTGATTTAGCGATACATCTTCTGCCCTCCAGATAATTACGAAGCGAAGGAAAAAGTTTGCTTTTGCGTGCTCGCGAGAAATCTAGTGGGCATGGAAAATTTTTTATATTGATTTACGCGCGCGCGAACAGTATTACAGTACTACCGAAAGTAAAGAAATTTAAGATTACGAGAATTTATGCCTCAACGGCGGACAATTTTGCCCAGTTAAATATAGACTCTTGTAAGCTGCCATCTCTCATACATACAATTTACATCTCAAATGATATTTCATGCTTTTATCGTATTTTATAATATCGAGACTAAACTACTTGCGCCTGCTGTATAAGAATTAAAGATTATAAATTTCACGATTATACAAGCGGGCATTTATTGCGCGCGAAAGAAGGATTTGAGAGAGCGTGGATGCAGGTTCGATACAATCAAAGTATCGGCATTAATATGCAAGCAAACTTTCCTCAGCCGTGAAAAACAGCGATTACGAAAAAAGGAGGAGTAAGAGAGAGAGAATGAAAAAGAATTAAAAAGAGAAAGACAAGAATTTGTAAGTCATAACTGCAGGCTAACGTGGCCGATGAAGAAACACGTCCAAGATACCTAACGTACTTATCGGCGCGAGGCCTTGACCTAAAGACGAAAGAGCGCTTATATTGGCGCGAGCAGTCGACAAAGCGATCGCCAAAGCGGAATCAAAGAGGTGGCCGTCGAGGTGGTCGTCGAGGTGGTCGTCGAGGTGGACGTCGAGGTGGACGTCGAGGTGGACGTCGAGGTGGCCGTCGAGGCTCATCCTCGAAATACGGCACACGCAAAGTCGAAAATACCGATCGCGATAAGATGAAAGGGGCAAAAAACAAGTACGCGCTTCCTCTCGGGCTTCTTGCGCCTCCTGAGGATGGGAATCGCGAGCGGAAGTCGCGGGGCCACCTGAAAAGGAAATTGGCGTCGGGCGGCCGCCCGACGTCTCTCTTTAAAAGAGCGCACCACGTAACACACATATATATGTATATATGTATGTATATATATATAAAGAGGCGCTTGAGCGTCTTTTCTCGGACGTTAATTGACCGGGAGGCGACGCGACGCGAGAATTGTGACACACTTTGGCTTGTGCTGAGGCTGCCGAGAGGCGCGGGCTCGAAGCGACGCATGCGAGCCGCAAAGCAAAAAGAACGCTGGCGGCGGTGGCGGTGGCGGCGGCGGCGGCGGCGTGGTCGGGGGCTGGGGGAGGGAAGGGCTACGGAGGTGGCGATGATAAATGCCGGGGAGAAAGCACAGCAGTGTGAGGTGAGCCAAACGATATTGACCGGTGAAGCTTGTAAATCGGTAAGGGGAATCGCGCGAGAAATCCTTTACTTGCGCCTTCCGTGTTATTTATTGATGGATGCTTGTGCCAAGTGTTGTTGCTCCTTAGGCTGCGAGTGCACTTTCAAGAGGCGATTCGTTGCCTAATGCAATCCTCTCTTTGCAAACTGGTATTTACAAACAGTTTTCACGACTCGGCCCTGAACCCATAATAACATTATGTGATTGGAACGCGAGCGAGTTCAATGTCGGCGATTCCGGCCCCTCTTTATTTATCTTGGACTATCGGTGTATGGCTGCTTTTTTTTTTTTGTCCTCTTGAAGCAGGATTTAACAAATATGCCAAGGATGCTCTTGGAGCCTCTATCGCGAGTGCAAGTGACGCTTGTCGAAAGAGCACTGGAAATTATTTGTATATCGTTGCTCGGGTCAAGAGTGCCGCCGCTCGTACATCAAAATAATCGTAGGATTCAATTTCGAGGTTAAAATTATTGCTGTAAACGTGCTTTTACCCAAAATAAGCCATTACAATACGTAAATAGTATTCAATAGTTAATATGGCAATGGGAGGAGGTAGTGGGCGATAGATAGATTTGGATTGATACTCTTAATACTCTTTGGTTTAATTAATATTTGCCTGCCTGCGGTGCGAACCAAGTCCAATAATATTTTTATCATCAAAGTAGATAAATTTTACATATATATATGTGTATACATGTTTGAACCTATTTTGATCACTCATTGGGAATTTATTTTTATCTCGCCCAAATAAATTAATCCGTTAATTCGCGAGTTAATGGAAAAAATAATAAAACTGATAAGTTGGATATGTTTGAAAAGTATGAAGGACGAGGAGTGCGAATATTTTATCGTATTTCTCAAAGATATTAGAAAGTGTTGCTACAAATAGAAATATCGTTAGAAATGTGTTACACTCGCGATATATCAAAATATATGCGATATTATCTTCAAATACTCGAAATCTCGTAAATCTAATTCATTTGCAGAAATTGCTGTTTACTTTTTGCGAGAGTTTGCAATTTACTTATCCTTTCTAATAATAGGCCAATGTCGCAGGACTTGGGGAAATCAAAAGACTCTTCCAAGTGAAAGTAATCATTTTCATATTTTATTTAATATCAATAGGATTAATAATTCTCGAATGGATTATCATACCGAGGCTTGGGAAAATCTTCTATGCCATTAATGAAGGTCGTTATTTTCCGTTATTTTATCAATAATTACTTTCATCCAGCTATTAGAAAAGAAAAAATCTGAGACGAGGTGCTACTGGAGAACGAATTGGCTGGCGTTTTACAGGTTGGAGAGCTAATGGCATTATCGGCCAGTAATAAATAATCTCCCATTTCCATTTAGAGTACTTAATTGTGCGGGCAGCGCTTAAATGGTGTCAGTCATGCACATTGCTTACGACTAAACTCGGCCCGACCCCTCGCCCACCGAAACCCTACAAAGTTCCTATAAAGTTCTGCCTCGGTAAGGCGCGTAAGGCAAGTTGCAGGGAGGTCGGTGATTTTAATTAATCGCCGCGCTCGCGAAAATGAGGAGTGACGTGTTCGATTTTTCGCGATTGCTCGATAAGAGTGTGGTCACAGACACATGAGAATAAGCGGGGCAACGTAATCGTAAACGTGACAGAGGCGGCCGTGAATCCTCCGTGAATCCCTGCAAAACGAGCTTAAAGCGCTCGTCGACAGTCAGTCCAAAGGCTTCCTCCCATTTATATTTCTATGCGACTTCTGTCTCATATTTTTTCTCCTCCCAATACCCGTCCCTGCTCCCGACCCAAGACCAATTGCTTTTAGCGTCTCGTCATTGTCATTGATGGTGCACTAATCGATTTTGCATACCATTGGACCTCAAGAACTACTCTCTACCATTCAGGATTGACTTTCGACAAACAATTAGTGACGATAACTCACGGATAATCTCAATTATAAACACCGGCAGAAAATAATGAAGTTTTCAATGACACATTTACCTGCATATTTGTGTTTATATGTGTGTATATATATATATATTTACTTGATATGTCGTCACTCTACTTTATGGATGAAAGTGAGATCCAAATGTAGAAAGTAAGCAATAATCGAAAACATCTAATTAAAACTAGATACAAGTATTTAGACTTTATGTCTTATAATGTCATTTTATTTGGAATTTATTTATGCATTTGTATTTTATTGCTTATATTTCTATTTTGTGCTCCTCGGGCAATCTGAATTCTGAAAATTAGAAAATCAAGTTTAGCGAATAAAATGAATTTCACAGACAATAAATTCTATCTTTGTGAAATATACAGATATTTATGAAGTCTCGAGGAATATTTATTATTTCATTTAAAATTTCCATGATATTTGCAAGAGCTATAAGTAAAAAACAAATAGGCATATTCCTGCACAATGTGCGAAAATTCGCACAAAAAAATAACAATAATAAAAAATGAGTTTCAGCCACTGGATTTTCATTGACAATAATCTAATTTAATTCTTATCGGTGATGCGAGTAAATGAATAAAAAAAACAATAATTCATCATTATGAATAACTATCGTTATTGTTATTAATCTAATGATAAGATTTATTATGTTGGGCAATACTGGCAAATTATTAATTGTTATTTATATTAAATTTAGTAGAGTATTTAAATGTTAAGGAATGTATTAAACGACGTGAAAGCTGCTGAGATCCATTTTTCCCTTCGGTTCAACTATATGTTATCAGATAAGACGAAATCCGAAATAAAATTTCTTTAAGTAACAAAGAAAATGTAATTAAATTTGCATAATTTGCATAATCATAAGTTTTCTTTCTGCTGAATATATTTTTATTCGCGCGGCGCGCAAGAATTGCCGTTCATTATGCTCAATGCAAATTAGCCAGATAACGTATAGCGTCTACTATCAGAGAGGCTTATCTCTCGCCTTATCTAATTATAATAAAGTTTGAAGCTGACGTGTATAAAGTATACGCTCGTCTTTATGAAACCGTAAATTCCTAAAGCTGTCAAATTTGAATTCTTCGCCTGAAAAATCAATTAAAACGACGAATTTATACGTGCCTAATGCGGCAGATTCGAGCTCAGAAAATCAGAAACAAAATAAGAAGGCCTCAGTCTATAATTACGTGGGGCGGGTGAGGTGAGGTGGCGGGGTGGCGGGTGAGGTTGGGGCGTGAGGTTGGGGGGTGGGATGGGGGATTTTATCCCCCCATAAAGTAGCGCTCGTTTGCATTGCAGGCGCGATTTACGCGACGAAATAATTTCTTCCATAAGCTTCCCATTGAATGCGATAGCGGCTGCGATGAATCTTTTGAGACTCTGAAAATATTTCGCGAGGCGCTTCTTTTATACTCCCGCCAGGTGCCAATATAAGCGTTAAAAAAACCATGATGAAGGAGAATACGAAAACCGCGCGCCGCGAGCCAACATATAAGTGTAAAGCGCCAATAACTCAAAGCGCCGCTGCAATATTGTAAAGCCTTCCTCTCTCTCTCTCTCTTTCCTCCCTTCCTTCTCGCGTGCGCGCACACGCGCACGCACGCACGCACGCTCTCTTTCTCTCCGTCACTCTCTCTGCCTATTGCAGCCTGTCTCTTTCCGAGAGTGTTACAGCAAGGCCAGAATGAGCACCAAAGTGCTCGCGAAGAAAGACCAAGAAACGGACAGACTATACGCAGAAAGATAGAAAGATAGATAGAGAGAGAGAGAGAGAGAGAGAGTGTCTGGATTTCTAAATTTGTTTCTATATTCCACTGTATAAATAGGCCCCTGAAAAACTTACAGTATATATTGAATAAGTGATTACAGTATTATGTATATATATGCGATATGTATTTATGCATAACACCCTTAGACAGGGTTGCCAAAGGTTAAAAACTTGGAATTCAATTAGTCGATAATGATTGGACTTGTATATTTAAGCAAATATTACATCAATTATTTTCACCTAGGAGTGCTAAATGCCTACTTTATTCATAATATTGAACAATACTTATAATTTTCAGAATAAAACCATAAGTACATAAATAAAAACATAAAAACTAGGCGTTTGAATAATAAAGTTTAACAATAGCCTAATTAAAATTGTCTATTGACTTACATTTACTTTATCAAATTGATAAATTATAAATTAATATATACTGAATTATAGTTATAAAATTTTGTAAAAATAAAATTAATTTACATTTAAATGTAGATATAAGCTTTATGTTGTGCTACAGAAAAGATTAAAGATTTAAATAACAAACGTTATATATTGCATAAAGATGCTTAGATTATGGAATAACGAAAATATAATAAGAATTTTGAAATGTGATTTTGGCTAAATAAGACGTAGCTGAAATTTAGGGAGAAATTTAGAATTTATGAAGAATTTTATAGACATAGATGTAGAAAAAGTTAATGCACCTTTTGAAAATTATGAATATTGTTGTTGTCCGTTTAATTTGCGATGAAAGAGAGAGAGAATGTGAGAGAAACCTGGCTGAACGAGAAGCCTCTTTTCAGCCGGCAAAAGAAAATTGCCGAGGAGTATTTTCAAGGCTTGGGATATGGTTTGACAGCCTCGACCCTCGTGCACGTGGCGCCAATAAACTTATCTCGAGTTTTCACTTTCAAACGGCAAAGAAACCGGAGACTCGATCGTCAGATCTAGAATTGTAGCCGAGAGTATAACGCCTGTGACCTTAAAACTGCATCGAGGGAAACTTTAAAGCTCAGAATTATTTGTCGTAAGCTCGTATTTACGGCCTTATCGCGCCATCATGTTGCTTTCGCACTTGTGAATCGTCGAGTTTACTAGGAAAGGCCGAGCAATCCCAATGAAATGGTTTCGGGCGTAAATCTCCAAGAAATGGTGTTTTAAAGCTCGAGAAACATAATCTCTAATTAAATTCGCAATTAACAAAGAATTGAAGAGCCTGACGTCCAATAGAAGAGCCGCGGATAAATCCGAGGCGACAGAGACCTTATTTACCGATTAGGTTTTAAGAAATAATTCAATTCACGCTATTGATCCGAAAGATAAGGAGCCCATGCTCCAAGGGAACCTCGGATGCTCACTTACAGCAGTATTATATGTACGTGGGATTTTATCACTGCCGTGTGACCTTGACAACACGGCACTGAAATAATAATCTCACGTGCTAGAAAAATGCAAATGAATACTTGGCTGTCTTGCAAGTACCAAACGATGGAGTTCAACAGTGAATTTAGCAAAATATGAATACTGTCTTCCGATCGTTTCCCGTCTTCGTAAATCCACGTAATAATATATCATTTGGAGCTCGAATCTTCTTGTGCTGAGTTTAGAAATGGCTTATTATTTTTAATTTGGTATTAAGCAGCTGCTCATTATTACCGTTTCTTACATCCTGCACAGGTCTTATATTTACTAAAGTTTCAATTCGTCTGTCTCGGAATATTGGAGACAAACTTAAAAACGTCGTTATTCGGCTTTTCATTGCAAATAAAAAATTTAACGAAACAAACATTTTTCAGTTTAAGAAGAAGAGTAAAATATATAAATGGTAAAATGTACGATAACAACATTGTTACAGAATGTTATTTACTTAATTTTATCAATTAGATCAATAACATTATCTCATTAATATTTATCTAATTTCTTTTATACCATTCTATTATATGCGAAGTTAACATTTTTTATGACTTTGCCTAATAAATTGAAAAAAATTTCCAAAAAAAAATTAATGACTTTCATGGAGTAGCAGCCAAAGTGAGAAAATTATAAATTAGCATAAAAGAAAAAACTTAAAAAATTATACAACAAATAGGTTACTTTATGAGTTTATTACAAAGATGATTTAAACATGGCCTCACTAATCTTTAAAGCGAGTGAAAACAAGGACATTGAATATTATTAAATGACAATAAAATAGTGATGTATAAATTGAGATGTTATTTGTTGTTGCTATTAATAATACTTGAGCGGCTTTTCAAAAAAAAAAAGAAAAAAAAAACAAAAATAACGAATAAAAGATAAAAATTAAATATACGTAATTTTACTTTCTTTCTAGCTTGTTTGGAGCAACAATCTCTACTCCAGATTATATATAGTGTGCGTATACAACATATGTTTACCACACAAAATTCAGGCTAGAAATTTTAAAGCAACACGAAGTAATAACTTTCTTATTTGTAAAATCTTAGTCTCCTAAATTATATTTTTCCGTCCGTACTTTAGAAAGTGATTTCAATATACGAGCTCAAACATTTACAATTATTTCCTCTCCTTAATTTCATATTTACCGTAACAGCTTGAAGCGGTGCTTTAAAAACACATTTTGGAACGGTTCCAAAGCTCAATTTTTATCGTTGCGAAACATAATCTCGAAAAGCGTAATTCCATCCACTAATGGTAGATAAAACGGGGGAACAACAACTATCATAAAATTCTTGGTCTTTTGCATCAACGCATCCAATAAATCCAAGCTCTTATTTAACATGCAAAAATTACATAACAACAGCGAAAATTAATGGCATAATTACTCTATGTAATAAACATTGCGAGATTCGTGGAGGCCGGTAAGCTTCTGTGGTGGCAGAAGCAGAATCTGATTTGCAGATCTGAAATGAAAACCGCCCCAAACCAATCATCCCCTCGAGCACGTTAAGCTGGAGGGACGCTATTTACCTGGGGGCCTCCAGCCAAAATCGTTCCCCATTGGCCAACCGGAGATACTAAACAGCCTCATCGTCGCTCTTCCCCTCGGCCGCTTCACCTTTTGCCCACCAATCCTCTCGCTCCTCGCCCGCCACGATGGACCTTATCATCTGTCCCCCCCCTTGCCAACCAAGTTTAAACAAATAAGACACACACACACACACACACGATGGTACCCGATAGGAAAGTGTCCTAGGTGTTCCGATCGCTTCCCCGGGCGAAAGCGCGTGGCGTCGGGAAGGGATTGGAACGCACAATGATTAATATCCAGAGAAGCATTATGGCTTAGTGTGTGCCTAGTTGTGCCGTGCCGGTGAAGGCTCGATTCCCAAGACAAAGGAAACTTTCGGTCGCCGTGACGTCAAAGCCGCGGCGGCGGCGGCGGCTAAGAGTCACTTTCGGGCGCGTGCATTAAGTACGTGTCGAGAAAGTGTGCTTTTCTGGTATTGAGCAGGTACCATAAATGCAGAATGCCTGAATAGCCTGAATAGGGACGTAAATGGATGTTAACGAGCTGCCGCGATGTCTTGGTGCTCCTCTCGTGAAATAATAGTTGGCCACTCGGTGTTTCTTCGAGCTGCTCGACAACCACGACGAGTACGCTCAGAAATTATAATTCCACGGCTGCAATTGGCATAGAAAAGTGAAAAAGGCGCTCTTTTCGTAATAAGAACGTGGCATGCGAGGAACACTCACAACATGCATTGCTCGCTAATGTAGAGAGATTTTTCCGATATAGTTTCATTTGATGACGAAGCGCTTTTCCTACCGCAAGACAAACAACGCGCGCGCCTCTCTTCTAACGACGGCAATGAAAGTTTGCTCTGCATTAATTAATAAGCCGCGTGCAGTGCTGCACTCGGTCCATCATACGCAGGCAGCATCATCGTGGAATCTCGAAATTCTGGCGGCGTAATGCACGCTTAAAATGCACGGCCTGGAGAATAATTTAAGCCATTGGGAATTAATGTCCTCGGTTTCGTAACCGCGCACAAAAGCAATAATACCCGCGCGCGTAATATGCTTGTTAATGCACTTATTTATAGTTTTCGTTCGCCGCCCGATAAATAATTCCGCGCGCACCGCATCGAGAGGTGTTTTGCACACACACAACAAACGAATTGAAGTGCCGCTGAATGAAAAAAGTATGGGAGCGTTGCGATGGAATTTTCGTCTTTGCGGTACAAGTTGGCATTGCACAGTCCCCTGGCATAGAGGAGGAGGTGGTGGGTGGGTGGGAGGGAGAGCGAAAGAGAAAACGATTCCTACATCATACATGAGGTGACAAAATGGAAAATCACGTTTAAACTGCAACTGTACTCTTTGGATTGACAGTCCCATACATCCAGTCACACTCAGGATGAATTCGATGCTTTGACGTCTGGCTTTATACTTATTTTTACTTATATTTAAATGTTGATATGTATATATTTGCTCTTTTTTTTTCTATCGAGACCCCGATACTCCCTATTTCCCTTAGCCCTGCAACATTATTATTATTTTGTACTTTATACAGCGGAGAGTTAGTGTTATCCAAACAGTGCTCGCAATGAGTGAGTGATCCGGTAGCGTATAGAACATATTTCCCGACAATGATAAATAGATGAATATTTTTAAATAGTAAATGATAATAAATGTGGTCTGAAAGAAGTAGGGAATAATATGAAAAAGAGAAAAAAAAACGAGAAACAACATCAATTCCATGAGTAAATACTGTTGGACTGAAATATACTTTAGACGATACTGAACAAACATAAGCATAATGTGCACGTATATGTTTGGCTTTGGCAGAATTAATCGTAGTATTTGTACAATCTGTGCAACATGAATATATTAAATAACTGGAAGCAGGTGCATTGAGCAAAGGTAAAAGAATATTGTCAATAAATATGAAATATACGAGTTTCCTGTATCTATTTATCTCTTTTACATCTTCGCCTTAACCAAGCATGCTTATTGATTTTAATTCGCTCCTTCCTTCCTCCTTCAATCTCTCAAAGTCATTATTATTACCTTTCGTACACTCGACATCTTTGTCTCTCTCTCTCTCTCTCTCCCTTTCGTTAATTTTTACTGGATTAGTTGCAGGTAATCGAGCATCGCTCAAAGCCAATCCCAAGCTACTTAAGACACGCTCTAATAGACTTGACTCGCGCTAGCCGCAATTAAGTCGATATTGAAACACTTTCTATCATTAAGAGATGGAGAATATTTAGCGATTTGCTAAAAGCATTGTAGGAGAATGCTTTGCCTTGAAGTGGCTGCTGCCTATTTCCCATTTCAATGATAAATTGAGTGAGAAAAATTGAAAGTATTTTTCACATTGTTACATTGAGATTCGCAGGTGCTTTCAGCGTTCGAGAGCGCCAACATCGCCTATTCGCAACAATAATGCAATAATAATAATAATAATAATGAGAGAGCTAAAATATCGCTCGCAGACTGAAAATCAGGCTACTACTAAGTATTACGAGCCTGCCCTACTTAATAAACTAAAATGCTAAATAGGCATTAAAGTAATTCTATGCAACTTGATTATTAAATGTAGCCGAGGCTCTCCACAGTCGAGCAGGCGGCAAGGAAAGAGGTTAGCTTTTCTCGAGCGATTTACAACATTCCACGACTATGACCGATGCCGACGCCGTTCTTTATATCCTTTGTGACCGCGAGGTCGCCGCGCATCGAAGATTAGAGCCTCAGCATCCCCCCCCCCCTCACCCGCGGCTCACGGCCTCCTTTCGACTTTGGGCGCCTCTGGAAGAGTTGGGGGGTGGAGGCGGGAGGGAGGCCAGCCCACACCCGGTGGAGTGAAAAATCTCCGAGGAATTTCGCTCGCTTATCCTGGGTTCGCGTGACTTTTTCGCTGGACGCGCAGCCTGGTGAGTAACGTCGCAAGGTGGCCTGCAACTGACGCGTCATCTCCTCCTCGGGCGCATAAGCCCGCTCGAGACAAAAACATTACATTGCGCTGCACTTCAACTTATCATTGCCCGCTGCTTCATTCTCATTGAAGTCGAAAGATCGAGGCCTGAACGCCTGCGCGCATGCCCCACTAATAATCCTACAATTGCCGCTCGCTCGCTGCGCTGCCCCGCGCGCTAATAATTGTTTTATGCACGCGCTCATTTGCAACGAAATAATTCATTACGCGGTACATTAAAAGGCTCGCTGCCAATCATTGGCGCTTAGTCTGTGTTAAGTAGCGAGGAACTAGTGCTGTATTGGCAATGGAGCAGCTCGCTTGGCATAAGAACTGGCCGTTTACCGCGCTACGCCAGATTATCGAGGCGCTGGAAATGCACGACGACGCCTTGTAAATCAAACTTTAAGTTGCTCTTACATCACGCAACTCGCAATCGCCGCCGCTTTTTCTCATCTTTAATCGAGAGTGCTGAGAGCGATCGTCTTCCGCTTACCTGAAACAAAAATGAGCGATCGATATTAGGCTTCGACGCAGCAACAAATTTTTTCACGCGATATTAACGAAGCTAATTGGGCCAATGATAGCAATGATAAAGGGCAGAGTCGATGAAAACTAACGTTAAATGAGCGTCAAACCACGGATGCTCGCCGACTAGTGACGAGCTGAAATCCACGCAGATGGTCCATGTGTATAGGATGCGCCCGGGGCGATAGGGGAATGCACGAACAACGCTTTTCATTATTGAGCGTCGTAAAGAAGAGTCGTGAAAAGATTCACGTTGACAGTTTAAGAAAGGAATGGCGCCGAATCATAATGTACCGTTACCAACTCGCTTGATATTAAAGCGCGGCGGCGGCGGAAGAGCAGGAGGTGGGGGGGCGTAAATGAGTAAAGTGCGGGCAATTACGTGGAGGATGATCGCGACAATTGAACGGCGGTGCGCGCGCACATCGTAAACACACACAATGGCCACGTGCGCACGATGTGTAATGTGGGACAAGCGGATAATCGCGTGCACGCGCACACCTCCGATGACGTCAGGGGCGCCGGTGTAACGGCTGCAGGACTCGTCGCTTTTTCGGCGTCCGATAGGAATGTTTTGTCTATGGGGCACGTGATTCGGCTCCGGTCGCGTGCGCAATTTACACGCTAATAGTTTTCAGGCCAGCACTGTGTCTCTCTCTCTTGGTATTTATGTCAGCCATTTCACACACTTTTGTTTTCACATTTTATGGGCGCTCATTGTAAATGATGAATGGCGGCTTGATCATAGATCGAATGAGATATTAGAGTATCCGTGGGCTTAAATATCATATCGGACGTGATGAATTGATGAAACGAACATCTGACTTTCGACTTGATCCTCGGCACGTTTTAACAACTCTTGGTAATGAGAGGATAAATTTTAAAAGTTGTAAATAGTTGGCTTTTCAATTAATTCCGAGGTGGTCTTAATAAATAAGGAGGGTGGGTGGTAATTTTTGGCTAATTTTATTGGGCAAGATTTTATTGTTGAATTGACTCACTTAGTAGGCTAGTCGATAAGTTTTGATATATTAAAAGATAATTCTCATCGAATCGATGTCGATCATTTGACGCAATTTCATGGGAATTCACGTCGATTGCTGAAAATTGCTGAAAAGTACTTTGTACAATTTCATTGGCTATTTATGTATTGGCTGTATATATATAAATTTCATTTGATATTACATTTCGCTTAAATGAGAGAAATAAAATCTTAAAGGTGTTTAACGCTTTGTAAAAAAAAGTAATTCGAATTACTAGAACGAAAAAGTCCGACGCCAAATTAGTTATGTGTCTCGTGTATTTACAAACCAGTATTTTTGCGCGATGCCTTTCTTAAATTCTTTATACATAAAAGAGGCTATTAAAGTGAAGTTTACACAGATTTATTATGTACTTTATTCATTATTGTTTTCGTAATCGGTGCTAGATATTCTAAAGCGAATTAATTCAACAACACGAGGAACTTTTCAAAATTGAAATCTCTTTAGAATATGTTGAATATAATTTATTGCTAATGTTTAGTTTAATATGCCGTATTTTCCATTTCCATTTAATCTATCGATTGCCGATTACTTTTACTTTCCAAGTCTCTTATACCAATACCGCTTACCATGTACTGCATTTGCTTTATTATTATTATCTAATTCGACAGACTATAATATTATCTGGAAATTTAGAACCTCCATGTATTGTAATTGCAAACTTATGTACTCGTCGTTCTCGTGAAACCTTATTAATTCCATTATTCTCTCGAATACATTATTACTATAAGCATAAACTTTTTACATTTTACATAAACATAAACTAACATAAATATTCCATACGTTTATAAATGTATAAATTATATGTTGTCTGCGCAATAACTGATAATTTGCCAACTGATTTAAGCTTAATGTTTAACGAACTTTACAAATGTAAATTTTTGCTTTTTAATTCTTAATATCCTTTTCTATTCCACAATAACATTTGCTGCTTGATTTAGATATTTTTAATTATTTTGACGTTCTAAGGATTTTATTCGATGCTCGTGTATTCTAATCGGACTTTTTGTTAGACTCTGCCAATAATTAAATATTATATTTTATTGACTCCTGGAATCACTTGTGCCAATCTCCGTGCTCCTAATAAAAGTTTTATCGTTAAATTAATTTACAAACTTACTCCAGCGAATGTCAATCATACGCATACGCGTTCAAACAGGAATTATAATATTTAATAAAGGCCCCTTCGGACACTTTTATATAATTAATTTTGTATAAGCTATTTTAATATAACAAAATAGATTATTGCAGGGGAAAAGTACGTCAATTGTATTACACGTATTCCAATTAATTATTTCTCATACGAGAAATATTACGATTGCCATTAATGTTGCAGCTTTATTAAATTAACTATACTCGATACTAACTTCGATATTTGAAATTGATTAAATATTTATGTAATCGTTTAATAATATTTAAGATCGTTTAATAATATTCGAAATAACGGCATTGCTTGGCGACTTTTATAAATGGCCTGGACATTAATTCTTTAAATTAATAATCATTTCACGAAATACCCCCTTATTAGGATAATTGCACAACATGTTGATAGTATTAAACATCAGACAACTATTTTGCATATTTTAGATAAATGATAAGTCTTATTAATAAAGTGGTAATTAGTAACACAAAAGATTTTTAAAAAAATCTATTATTACAACACATAATATTTTTTTTTTTTTTTTTTAATTTTTTACAAACTCTATACAATAAACGTCAAGTTACGTATTTGTAAATATACCTTAATAATTACGTAATTTAAGCTCGTATAAAAACTTTGCAATTTCAATTAATTAATATTAGTTGAAAATTATTTTAATGTAATATATTATTATGAGTTTTCAGATTTTAAATCCTGCATGTACTGTTTCGATGACGACATTTGTTTTAGCAATTAATTCAGAACCCAACTGCACATTACACCTACAATTTTTTCTGCCTTTTCCATCCCATAGTACCAACGCAAAATGCAGTATCCGCGATACATTACATCAGCGACATGTATATTTTTCTCGATCTCATAAACTAATCGCAAAAAGGTGTTTTAGAGAAGATACAGGAGATGTAATAATGAGTTGGTCATTGAAAATCAATGCGTTCGTCGAATCACTTTAATTAAAAGTAGTTAAAAGTGTTAAAAGTAGTTTCTAAAGTTATAGTAGGTAAAGTAAAGTATCATAGTACATATAAAAATTCTTACATAAATTCGACAAACCTTTGCTTTCAATTTTTGTCAAAATTAATTGTACATTTTCCACGTTACACACAAAGTAAATTTTGAGGAAAAATATTAAAAAAAAAATTGTCAACTTTGTGGGAACGTCGCTGTGGTTCTTCTGCTTGAATTATCTTCTTTCAATAACCACATTCTCGAATTCGTAAACATTTATTACTCTCTTATGACATTTACATTACTGTCATAATTCGCCATTAGCAGAGATAAATTTACGCGACAGCTTCTAGAGTTAAGCAAATACATAAATATTTAATAAATAGTTTCCAATATTAAACAAATATAAAAGCTTATTTATTTAAATTGTTGGGATATTTAGACACGCATATAATCGAGTTTAATATTATTAAGAAATATTTTCATGCTTTATAAAAATATTATTTTCTTGCTTTTGAGTATTGAGCTAGCGAAAAAAACCCCAACGTCATGTTTCCTTATTAAAGCAGCTCTTTAATGATAAAAATAAAATGATTGTAGATCGTAACATAAAGTACGTTTCAACATTCTAGAAATCATAAGCGCATGTAGATTTCTCGTAGTTACTTGAGAACGTTAACCAATCAATTACATCGATTGCTCTCGCTATACTTCAGCATACCAAATTTCAGAATAAAAGTAAATTGCATTCGCCAGAGAAAATGGAATGAAAATGAAAAATTTCCGAAAAAAAAATGCAATAGTAAATGAAAAAAATATGACCATATTTGTACTTATTGCTCAACTAATCAATCGTTCAACGAGAATTCTTTACTTTTACGCACAAAGTATTGCCGGATTTATTATTGATGCTCGAGAAGCGTGAAGAGAAAATCGGAAAAATAATTCCGACTCGGCGTATCCTTCGAGCTCCAAATTCCAATATACCAAGGCCATACGTAGCTTCTACGAATTGAACTTTTTGAGAAAGTCGTGGGTTAGGAATTTCACTGATGAAAAAATATTGGGACGAGCGGTGTCGACGACAACGGAAGGCAGCAAGTAAAGCCTATGAAAGAATATCTTTAATGGAAGTAAAGACTTGGCTGCACTTTTCGAAATCCCAAAAGCACCGCAGCGTGTATGATCGAGGGGCCTAAAAGTGCCGACAACCCGCAACGCGCAATGACTTAAAGTCACCGAGAGGGTGCAGACGGGGATCAGTGACCTCGAGAGTTGAGTACGAGACGGCGGAGGTAAGAAATGCGCGCAATTCTAAAAAAAAGAGAGAAAGAGAGAGAGGGAGAGGGAGAAGAAAATGACGGGAAGGAAAAGGAAAAGTTAGTCGCTCCTGCATAAAGCGCCGCGCCTTGACATTGCCGCACTAACGATCCACCGAGCACTTAGGAAATGCTACGGGACGAGAAAGGGAGAAAGAAGAAGAAATAAAGAAGGTGGCTGGTAAGGAAAGTCGGGCGTACGCGGGGAGATTCTCTCCTGGGACTGGAACGACGGCAGCAAGAGCAGCGCGACAGCGACCATCAAGCTTCGCAACTTTTGCGCAACGAGAAAAGTTATATGAGCGCGTAATCAATTCAGCGATAGGGACGACTTCCGGTGCACGCAGTCGCCTCTCCTCCGTCGAGATAGCAGTCACTGCTTGCTAGGTGCACTCACTCCCTGCGCTTCCTAAGAGACGCGAGATGAGAGCGAATTATGGTAATTCGATGTGCCTGAAATGTTTAGCATCGGTTGGAAGTGCCGAGGCATTCCGACGGGGAATCTTGCCTTTAATCACGTGATTTCCTGGCGTCGCTCGTCCGCGGCGGAAGGGCAGCTCTGGCCATTGTTCGGGAATGCCTCTTTCACGGTACTGATCGAGGAGACAATTTATTTATTGACATGAGCAGGCTGAGGCCGACTTTGTTAATCTCGCGACAAAAATTTATTAACCTTCTGTTGGCCGCTCCTCATCTTCAACTTAACACGCGCATTTTATCGACAATTAAGTGGCCTCTAATATTGGATTTTTTTCAACAATTTCTTAATAAATTCAGTGTGGAGGATACGACAATATTGCACTTTGGAATTTGCACTTATCGCTCTCCATATGCGTAGCGCTAAAAGCAATTCTCTAAAACAATTGTATTGCTCATAATTATATATATAAATATGAAGAGAGAGAGAGAAAAGAACGACTCTTAACAATGTACGGACATAAAATTTAATCTGAATTGATAATGTACTTCTAATAACATTTACAATAAAACTAATCAAAGAACTAGGAAATACAAGAAATTGTATACTTATCAATTCCAGGATGTGACTTGTGTACGTAAGATTAATTGATTAATTTAGTGGGAAAAAGAATATAAAGATAAACGAGATCAAAATCAGCGTTTTATAACTCCAAACGAAAAATAATAGATCTTGAGCAGATCAAAATGTTATAAAGTAATATTAACATCAATTACTTTGAGTGCGGACAATATCTTGGACACACACACACACACATATATATATATATGTATATGTATATATATATACATACATAGTAAATGCAATAAAAATGAATTTTTAAGACATTTTTTTGCTGATACATCTTTTTTTTCTCAATCGACATTAATTCTAAATCATAAGAAAATAATATTTCATGATTATTGAGCTTTAAGCGAGAGACTTAAACTTAATAAGCAAAAGTGCTTCTTGAATGAATGTTAGATTGATTGAATAAGAGGCAAAAGGACATAAAATATTTATCGTCGAGTCAAAATTTAAACGCGAAAATAAAATCCAATAAATTTGCGCATTCGTCTCACATTCTATTTAACCACATTTAAAATACATTCTATTTAACCACAAATTTTCTGCACCTGAGAGCTGTAGATAATAGTAAATCTTGTTCTAGTAATGCCACATGAAAATTAATCTAACGCCTTTTATTCTCTAGTTTAATCAGTGACGAGTAATAATAATTTTTCATAACTTTCTTACAAAGTACACATTATATATTATTATCTAAATCATAATACTATGTAAGTCTTATAATATTCAATCATAATACAAGTTGCGATTACAATGTAATGATTCTTCGACTCTCATAGATAAGAAATTGTCTATGTTAAAATTGCCTGATACATCAATAGATAAACGAATTGCTGTTGACGCTGTTCGTTTTATGGTATAACAAAAATAAAATACTATATAAGTGCATGAAATAATAAAGATATTGAACTACTTTTTTTAATGTATACACCAGATTTACATGTATATAATAATTTGAATTATATAATGATATATGGTACTCCAATTTTTTGTAACATTATTCGTTTGAATATTAAAACTACTATTATACAATTGAACGTAATTGCGAATTAATATTGTATGATTCAGAAACAAGTTGTATTGTTAAGTTTAATAATGCTATAATTTGGTTATAAATTTCATATAATATGATGGAATAAAAGCTTTTAGTTCAAAAGGTAATATGATAAATAAGTTTATAAAATTCTCTTACGAGATTTCGCATAAGATATATGCGACGAAGATTATTTATAATATAAATTTTCTGCCGAGGGTATAAAATATTTATTGGAAAATATTATTACTCCTCATATTGTTTGAAATTTCTTATTATATTATTCTATAAAGTTAGCTTCGAAATTCTATCTTCATTAGGGAGAAAAACACGCGTAATATGTAATTTTCAATTTTCCAAGTGCATAGAACTTGGATAATAAATTATTTTGGCAATCTCCAAGGGCAGAAAAAATAATTTGCCGTGATTTACGGAAAACCATTAATAATCTCTTATGATGAAGTTTAATATAACGAGGCTCGCAAATCTCAGCGTAGCTCGTCCCCATTTTATATATTTTCTATTTTACTCTTTCTCTTTCAGTTTTTCTTTTAATTCTCACAGCCATTCCTGGCAAATTTTAATTTATTCTAATTCGCTCATTAAAATTGCCATTTATGCTTCGACATTTTTCCACGCAAATGAGCGTAAAATCATATTGTAAACAAATCGAATGCAGAAGACGTGCCGTGCGAAGTTAGAAAAACAAAAATAATTGAATAAAAATTATACAAAATGAAAGTTGAGACTAAAGAAATGAAAAAAATAAAAAAAAAAGTTTAAAATTACATTGAAACTTATAATCTAATCTATGTAATTCAAAAATATATTTTTTTAACTATTTGAGTATTAATTATGAGGCATTAACCATTGCAAAAACATTAGCAAAATAATTTCATACTAATCTAACAGTTATTTAGTTCATAAAATATTACCTTTTTTTTTTGAATTCATAATAAAAATATCATATCATTTATTATAAAATTGTATAATAAGCAGTGATTTAAGTGCAATAAGATTTAGTGGCAAGCTTAGAGCACCTTCATAAAGTACATTGAAAATTTTTGAAATATAATAAAGAAAAATGGATACTATAAGTTAGATAATTTAATTGTGATAATTTCTTATAAATTATTCATTAATTTGCGCAGTTTCCTCCATCTCGAAGTATTAATACAAAATATTTCAAATTTATTGGCATAAATATGAGAAACAGTATCACAGAATGAAATAAAGTATCTAAATCCTTGTACTGTATACCATTACATTGGTGTAAAAAATATATATAAATTGAAATCAAAAGTACTTCTTTTAGCTGTAATCATTTCAATAGTCATTATAAAATTACTTAACTTATTTCTTAAGGAGCATTCAAAATAAGCCTTAGATTTTCAAATATTAAAATTAATTTTGATTTACGATCATTTTTTAAATTTTGTATCTTTGTAAATGATAAATAGGGTGGTTTATCAATAAGAGAATAAATGCAAAATCTTTAATCAGTATTGAAAGACGAATAAAAATATTCAAGAAAGTAATAATTGAGAAATTAAGGATAGAATAAATTACCGCAGAATCAAACCAATTGTAGCATATATAAATGGAAGTACTGGGTAAAAAGAAAAATAATTCACTAAAACACATAAGAAAAACAAAGGATTGGATTAAAAAAGTATTTTGTAAATAAGATATCATTCAAAGAGAGAGAGAGAGAGAGAGAGAGAGAGAGAGAGACAGAGAGAGGGAGAGAGCGAGAGACAAAGTAAAATAAAAATTTAAAGATCGTTAAAGAGAGTAATAATTTGAAATTGCGTAAATAAACTTTAAGTATTTTTCAATCGTTGATATTGGTTTAATAGAAGAGGCTTGTTTGTATAAACCTTAATAACTATGCCTTGGCATGATTTTGCAATAGGTCCAACTTATTTATGAACGGAATATTCTTATTTATTTAATATTCACTTAAAAATTATAAGTCCAATTGAGTTCAGTGATACCAAAAATAATTTATTTAATTATATAATATATAAAAAAATCATGTTATTTATATATTAAAGGGCATACATAGTATGATTCCTTGACAAATAGAGTTTTCTTTCTAATCAAGAATTATTATTTCTATTTGATATATTAGAATCCGTTAAGTATAATCCTGTCGTAATCAATACTTTTTACAATATTATATATACTTACTGAATTTACTTCATATATGATACTTTTTATTCGCTTAGACTGTATTATAAATTAACCGACGTTTTTGTCGAATACAAAAACAATTTTTAAATCAATAATTCAATTCACGGATAATCATTAATAATTATTATAAAAATTATTTATGCTTTAATAAAATTGTACTGTAATATTTAAAAGCAAATGGTTAATGCTGAAGGTAGAGTAAAACTTCAAAGCATTCAAACCCTTGACATATTACGAAACAAGTTGATAGGCAAAACCGTACCTTACGATTATGCCTAAAAGCTTCAATAAAAAGCTCTTTTTTGTTTTTTCTTCCCCTCTAATCGTATATGATGTACTCGGTTCTTTGACTACTTTATTTACGTCATTAAGCTGCGTAACGAAAGCTTTTCCAAAATGAAAAAGAAAAACCAATGGCTAATGAAAAACGCAAAACAATCGAAATATGAGCAAAAGCAAGAACCCAATCAACGAACTTTTCGAATTTGCTGCTTGCCTGCGAGATAAAAATTATAATTGCAAATACATGTCCAACAGATGTACGTAGCACTTTAAATAGAGAACGACAAGGAAAGTTCATATCTCGTTTTATACAGTATCGTGCGACAGAAAAACTAATATCCTTCGTCACCCCACGCCTCCTTTCCCCTCCTACCAAGATGTTTTCCACTTAAATGCTATCAAATTATTGACCTGGAATTATTAAGAGTTATTTTAATTGGAAATTATGTTATTCAAATTTAAATTTAAGCATTCCGTTTCACATGTAAAAATCTATATTAGAATATTTACTCCAAATTGTTATCGCAGACACACTTTATATTAAAGTATTTTTTCTTTAATTTCCATGAATTTTATCATAACGAATCTTAAATTACGGAGGAAAAAATTCTTCTTCTAAGAAACATAATAAGATTTTATTTTGATAAAAAAACATAACGGCTACTGTAATTTTAAAGTTAATAATCAATCAATGCTCTTGAAAGATTTTTTATTTATATTTATTAAGTACTTTTTACGATGATTTGAATTAAGTTTCTGTAGGACTTGGATATTGAAACTTGGATGTAATGTCCTAATTCGTAAATCATTATTTCAACATATGACTTTAGGGCTTCAACGCAGAATGATCACCAAAGTCGTTTACCGTTAATCAACTCCAAATTCTTCGACTTCAACGTCGCTTAGAGTCGAGTAGTCGCTTAGAGTCGAGGGAAGTAAGAAGTATGAGAGCGATCGATGTAATAATTGTCGTCGTTGTAATCAGCTTCGTCATGTGGAGAGGGATTGTCAACTGCTCGTTCGACAACGCTCGAGTTTCCAGGAATCATCGCGACTTTTATTTCCAAACGAAACACATAACCGGGTAATAAAAACATAACCTATAATAAAAAGGGCAACAAGACGAGTGGAGAGAAGACAGGAGAAGAAGCTCCGGGATTGAGTCGTGAAGTCGTCGAGCGGGCTTTATTTTAACGACGAGTCGTCACGAAGAAGAATTCAGAGGAATTAGTATTCGAGCGGGCATGCCGTGTGTGACTATGTGTACGTAGGAAGTTTTAGGGAATAATAGTACGAGCAAGCCAATGAACTCGCATAATTCTGCCTTTCCATTAGCAAAGAGGCTTGCTGCCTATGCAAACTTTTGTTCCAAACTTTTCATTTCGTCTGCGCCCCTCCCTCCCTCTTCTCTGTTATCCATTCTCGTTTCCGCTCTTGAAACGCTCATATTTTCACGTTAGCCGCACTTGCCATTATGTGTATCGCACTTACACGCTACATTTAGAAAATTCCGATGGCTACGCTTTTTCGCAGCTCAATTATTTTACGAATGCTGAAGCCGTTGCTGACAGCATTAGCAGACATTTGCCAAGTGCCTGTGGCTCACTCTAATTGTAATTGCAATACTTTTGCGCGCAATTATTACATATGAGCACAGCTTTATAAGCAGAATGTCAATTAGAGTGGAGAAGTAGGAAGTTTAATAGAAGAGCAGAAATAGTATTTTTCTTAAAACTAGTTATTTTTCAAAACCTCATTTCCGATATCACGGTGGCGTTATAAATATCCGATTGTCAACCTGTAAATTAATTTACAAGCATTTTTTGTTGCGTTCGCTATATCTATTCGAGCTTTAGAAAGAGAAATAAAATGTGTATCCTGCTCGTATTTTCCCATCACTCTTACAACAAATTGATTATACTTATTGTCGCTTTTATACGCAAATAATAAAAATATATAAAAGAAAAATTAAACATTTTCATTTGTAAACTCTCCCGTAGAAATGTCTTTAACCATATTCAGTATACGAATTCATTCATTAGTTGTTATTTAATAGTCTTCAAAGTTGTTGTAATATTGAATTATAAGACAAAAACACTCAAACAAAGAAGATATTGTATTAATAACTAAAGAATAGGAAACAAAAAATCCAAGATCTTCAAATTGATTTATTGAAATAAGCACTCAAAATCAGTAAACGCTAAAAAATTTGCTTAACTATGAACAATAAAATCCCAAAATAATTTTAACAATTTCCCATCTCCCATAAATCAAGACATTCATTTTATTTACAATATTATATCCATTTAACAAAATGAACTTAAAAAAAATAGTTTTATTGTAAAAAATTATTCTGATATTCTTTTGCGGCGTAATGAGAAATGTAGTAAATAAAACTTTTAATAAAATATCTTAATATACAACATTATCACTTAATTTTATAAGTAATATAACATTATGTATTGAAATTTATTGAAATATATCGAATGAACTATTTACAATTTATATTAAAAATAAAAACAAAATAGTGTTTCATTTAAAAATAGCAAACAATGCCGATTATCTTATTAAAATAAAAGATTCATAATAAAAATCAATCTTAGAAACTATTGATAATCGTATGAATCAAGCGTATTTGGATATTACAAAACATTTAAAATATTTTCAAATGGAATAAATTTATTTACATGTAATGTATCGTTTAGAGTTTTGTACCAATAAATTATAGAATTAAAAATAGATATTTTTTTTATTTTAAAGTAATCATTTAGAAAAATGTAGCTTATGGTTAAGAAGTATTTTTCAGCTCTCAGGTTCAATATTGCAATAACAATCTTTTCTTATAAATAAGTTTAATCAGAATACTATATCAATATAATTAAATAATTAATCAATTAATTAGGAAATTCTAAAGTCTTCAAGTACATCATTTGAACGAGCTATAGTAAATAATTTAAAGCAAAAAATAATAGAAATTATATGATATTAGCCACTAAATGTAGTCATTAATAGTTTTTTCTTCTATTATCATTAATTAAACAATTTTTTTAATGCTGGATAATAATTATAAACTTAGTAAAAATTTTAAAAAAACATAAAATTTACGTCATTTTCATTTGTTTTACATTTAATTATCTCAGAATTAAGAGTTTCAATAAAATAAAAGTTTTTTCTTTTTTTCCCTTTCTTCAATAAAAATAATACTTAACAGCTGTATAATTACAGCACAAGACTGACATTAAAATTAAGCAGAAACATTCCCTCGCATTGCAAGCTCAAGCTTCTTTCTCGCTCAGATGCCTGTACTATCGATGCACTTTTATGTCTTGGAATGTGATGCACTTAAGATGAACTAAAACAGAAAGACACAGAGAGAGAGAGAGAGAGATAGAGAGGGAGAGAGGGGGGGGGGAGAGACAGAGAGATATATAGGGAAGAAAGGAGAGAATGAAAGACAAGCTACTATATTGTGCAAAAATTACTACATTTTTTTCAATTTTTAGCCGAATAAGAATTTATTTCGTAAATTATGATAATATTAATTCACAAAAGAATATTGAAGATTTAACAATACCGCAATCTCAATTTACACGTTTAATTAAATTATAGAATATGAGAAGTTTGTAGCTAACCGCGTTTATGAAATAACAAACCAACGTATTATAAAACTATAGAAATTACATTGTTAATTAGAAATATATTGATCGTAGTGAACTAGTGTTACGTAAATAAATATTTTGCCAGTTACGAATTTTATCGGAGAAGCAAACAACGCAAATATCAATCAGTATCACTTTGCGCGCCTAATATTTTCAGTTTTTCAATTCATCGGTTCGCCATGTACTGTTGAATAGGATCTATTTTAATAGGATATATATAATAATAATTAAGTATAAAAATTCCATTATCGAAATAAATTAATATTCAAGAAAAATAATTATACGTAAAACAATTGCAATAAACACATTTTATGAAAAAAAGTAACAATATTCAAATGTAATATTATTACTTTCTGCTTTATTATTCATTCTTATTATTATTCTATATCGACGATATCTATATTTATATCTATATTGATATATAGAATTATGTCTATAAACCATTGGTAATCTGTGCTTTTTATTTGATGTAAAACTGTATCAACGTTATTTCAAATTTGTAGTAGTTAAGGTAACGTAAAAGATGTCTAAAATACATTAATTTATGTCATCAAAAATATTTTTACAATGTTATTATTAAATATATAATTATATTGATCTACAATTCTAATCAATGTTCCACTAGGATTGATCATTTGAATTTTCTCATTAAAAATATTATATTTCTTAATAAGAAATAAAGAATTGAATATAAAACTAAAGTTTTATTTATCATGCATTTATAATTTAATTTGCAGATTAATTTTGACTTTTATCCACGATAATTTAATATCAAAATTATATATATATATATTTTTTTTTCTTTATAACAAAGGAATAATATTAGTTAAACTGGGCTTACTATAAATCAAAGGCAAATTATGATTATATCGAATTACTAAAGAGAGCAAGCAAATTATTGATTTTTTTGTTGTTGATATGAACGTTATACAAGTCTTTATTAATAAATTGATCTATCCTCAGTTGTTAATAAAGAATTTTATGATTTTAAATTTTCTAAAAATTTTAGAATATCATAAAATGATATAAATTCTATTAACGTAGAAATGAAAAAATTTGGCATACGTATGCTTATTTACTTGCAAATAGTTGAATTACCGAAAGTATTTGTTAATAATTTGAATGTAAATTAGTAGAAATCTAATGGAGTATTTAGAGATATTTAATAGATAATTGTCATTTACTCGAGAAGCAATTTAGAATTCAATGTTGAAACATAAATGAAAAATGGACTAACATGAAAATTTATGGCTCTAATTAAAGATTGAATTATGCATATGTAAAAATTAAGTCGACTTAATGATATACGAAGGCATAAAATAAAAATATTTTGTTATAATGTAAGGACGGAAATATAGAAATATCTGTCCCAATTAACCTAGATGTCTGACTTCTTTGTATGAAAATAACTATTTAATTATATTGAAAGAAATGTCCGGGGCATAAAATCATTACGCACATCTATTGAATGGGCATTAATAAAATACGCATGCACACTCGTTGAATTGGAATTAAAATCCGAATTAATCGATCTATCATTTGCTTCAATGGACACGCGACATTCTTCACAATCTCTTAAAAATTTTCATCAATTTTTTGCCAACTGATGCAACGTGTATATTTTTTTGCACTCGCTCGGGGATCGTTCGGTCTGTAAATACTTCTGTTATAAAATGTGCGTATGGAAAATGTCACGTGACAGTATAGGAGCGGTTAAACGCATCGAATGGCCGGAGTTTATTTCCCGGCTCATATTCCACATATCCACATATATTCGGTGCGTATTACAAAGTTAATTACACCAGTGACAAGCATGCAATGTCATAGTTTACCGCACAAAAACCGCCACCCCATGGGAGCCAGCTAAGACAGACAGACAGAGAGGGTGGGAGGGATGGAGGGTGGGAGGGAGGGAGATGGGTAGGGATCGAGGGAAAGGGTGGAGTAGATGTGTGCGCCGACCTGTCTGGAAAGTTCTGGCATGATTCCAAAATCACCAAAGTCCCCCTGGTTACCTCGCCATAAGATGAGCTTTAAACGAGTCCCTCCTCTCCTCGCTTACACAATCGGGAGACGCAGCGACAAGCGAGGCAGACACCGACACACAGAGAGCGAGAGAGAGGCTCGTTGCTGTGCCACTACTGCATTGGTTAGCGTAAACGTGAACTTCCGGATACAGCCACTCCTTTGAGTTTTCAACATTAGCACTAAAGTAGCAACGGTAGCCGGGTGATTGTGCGAATAGTTTGCCTACGGAGGTCTGCGCAAACTTATGCTCCGGCCCCCCCAACTTTCGCATACCAAGAGCCTTTACGTAAAAGATCCCTATCGCCGTCCCATACTAATTCTATCCTTTTTCTCTCGTTCGTCTCTCTTGCGCTCGACATTTCTTAAGAGAGCGTATGCTGCTCGCTCCCAATCCCAATGAGCTTTAGATTTTAGGAATTCGATTTTATTACCCCATCTTTTACTTTGGTTTATGTTCTTCCTCTGACTTGGACTCTACATTATTGGGTCACTGATTTCTCACAATATAACGCTGCTTATTACGTGCGTGTCTTTCAGTGTTGGCCACTCGATGCTGCATTTAACTTGTTGGCATTGTGAAAACAAGACAATGTTTTTATTCAAGTTACATGATAATATGAACTATTTGTGGGTGATTTGAGTAGGGGGACGAGTGATGGGGCCAAGTTAGTTAATATCAGTATATTGAAACGACGAAATCTTGAGTAATTCATTGGATTTTATAATTCATGGGCATTTATGACTTTGATTGCCAAAAAGTAAATTATAAACTGATTACAAGACTAAAGCGGTGGCATTTCTAATAATTTATAGGATATTGAGAGAAGCTTTTAGTTCGCGTTTTGAGCGCGTCTGTCGTTTTATCGAGAGGCGCATTTACTTAATGAAAATGCCTTGAGAAAAAAAAATTGTTCATTTTTTTTATAATATTAATAATTAATATCGACAATACAGTGTTTCCAATGTGAAAGGAGTGCATCATCCTTAAGACGAGATCATCAATCTTTCTTATTTTGTCGAAAACCCACTTAACTTGCTAACGCCTCAAGTCTTTCAAATTCATTATAATATTATCCTCTCATCTTTATTTCAGTCTGTCCAAAGCTCTTTCACTTACCTGTTTTTCTACTCAAAACCACCACACCAATCATTGATTTCCTATTTTAGTTTCACGTATAGCTCACTTGAATCTATAAAATTCATTTCATCTTACGATAGTTGTATTTTATACTTTTATCATTCAATTTTGACAAACACTCTGTTAAAAAATTACAATGATAATAATACAGATGCAGCCCTCGGACTTATATAATTAACGTTGTAAATTATGATAAATGTCGCGCAATAGTTTTGAAAAATTTTACATTACTCCCAACCCACCGGTGTCACGTTACTTTATAATAACGATAACTTATGTTTTATACATTACAGATATTACATAAAACTGCATACATTTAATTTCAAACTAAAAGTATCTGGATTGCACAGCTTAAGCATTCGACTTACATTTTCTGCAAAAATAATAGCATTGCAGTGAACGTTTATATTATTGAAAAATTCAGAGCCGCGCTTTTTATGATCCTTTTCTCGGAACTTGCACACACACAAAGAGAGGCATGAAATCGAGAAAAAAATAGTAGACCAAGAATAACTATCCGACAGTATATAAATTCGTCTGCATAAAATGTAAACTTCATTTATTGTTTCAAGCATTTGCATGTTAATTGTACAAAACTGTGCATCTATTAGGTGTGACGTAGGCCATAATAATTCTACTTGATAGGAAAAATTTATTATTTTATTTCTATTTTCGATTTTATTCTTATATTGTCAAATATTTAATAATTTCGGAAATTGGAACATTACTTTTGGCATGTATTTTTGGAAATTATTATAAATTTACATTCAAATTGCACCGAAATTATGAAGTGTAACGGAACAATGGATAAAAGCATTAAAGCATTGAAATGAAATAGAATATATAATAAACAATTGCGATTAATAACTTACGAAATGTCAATTAAATTGATACATTATTACGGAGAAAGAAATATAATGGCTTGATATTTATTTTCTCCTTATACAATATTCTAACTCGCTTTACTTGTCATGCGATGTCTATCTTAAGTGATTTCCCTTGTTTGTACGTTTCAATGCCTCCGTAACTTCACTTGGCCTTTAGTTTTAAAACACTTTTCTCCATATTTCCTACAATACAAATATTGCTCCGACTACTTTAAGGAAACCTTCGCTTCAAATATCAAACCTCACAATACACAAAAAAGAGACTCCCACCTACTTAGACATTATTTATAACAATCTTTACTCCGTTAATCAATATTTTTTAGACTGTTTTTGTTTCTACGTATATGCTTTCACGCAATATGACTTGAGCATATTAATTTTAAAATTAATTCCTACCATTTATCTTGTGTATATATACACACACATATATATACATATATATATGCATATATTTCGTTTTAAAAAGTAACTTTTATTTATGGATGTTCGTTATTTCAACTCCTTTATTTTCTATATTTAAATACCAGTCGTTTCATAAAATTAAATTACTATTATCAAATTTCTTTTTTATTTTTTTTGTCTACTTTATCACACGTACATACGTATACGTATATATAAAATAGTATATACGTAACTCTTTTTTTTTTAAACTATGTAAATATATATAAACATAGTAGTAATAAGTTATTTTTAATACAATTTAAAAAATTTTAATCTAGTTATTTTCATTTAATTTTCAATTACAGTTTTTTGAGATGATAAAAATAATGGAAAAATTACACGTAAATAAATTTTAGCCAAGTGTTTTTTTTAATTATTCAAACATATTAATTGCATACAAGCTAATAGAAAAGGTAAATATTGCGTAAGTAACGATGACATTTAATCAATGTACTTGAAAAGAAAGAAAATTTATTTTTAAAAGCGGCATTTGTAATGCAAATTAAAAATACATTTAAAGTACCATTTAATTATTATGTATGATTCGTTTACTAGTATTAATTTTGTTTGCAGTTTACAATAGTCATTGTAACAAAATATGCTTGTAAAATCTTTTACTATAGGAATAATCAAATCTATTAATACTATTCTTAATATTAGTAGTAGTAGTAGTAGTGGTAGCAGCATGACTAGTAGTAGTAGCAGCGGTAGTAGCAGCGGTAGTAGTAGTAGTAGTAGTAGCAGTAGTAATAGTATAGTGGTAGTAGTAGTAGTAGTAGTAGTAGTAGTAGTAGTAGTAGTAGTAGTAGTAGTAGTAGTAGAAGTAGTAGTAGTAGTGGTAGTAGGTAATAGTAGAAGGAATAGTAGTAATATAGTAGTAGTGATAATGGTAGTAGTACAGTAGTAGTGATAATGGTAGTAGGAGGAGGAGGAGGAGGAGGAGGAGGTGGGATAAATAAATGTAAAATAAATGTAGCAATACCAGCAACAGCGGTACTAGAGGTAACAACAATAGTAACTGTAGTAATAGTAGTAATAATACTACTGGTCACGATTGCGGCAACGTTAGTGGTGGTGATAGTGGTAACAGTAGACGTGGTGGTGTTGGTGGAGGAGGTGATGACGATATTTAATATTAGTGACAGTAGTGGTGTGGTAATAGCGGTGGTCATGCTACTGGTGTTGGTAGTAGCGGTACTCATTTCTATTATTCATATGAAATCACGTTTTACATATATTCTCGGATTATTTGAGAATCATCCAACTAGAGCGACTAGGAATAATAATTTATCATATGTAAATTCACCTGCGTGATATACTTTCTCATAATATAGAGCTAAGTATTCGGCATTCACGGTACGGAATTCAGAGAGCACTAGCGCCCATGAATATTTCATCGAGTCATATCTGGGTAGAATCTATCAACGAAGCAATCATCTCTCAGGCCTCATGCAAAATGAAGCGCAATATCAATAAAATCAAAGTATAAAAGTGACATTTCCCGCCAACACTTCCTCGATCACTCCACTTATTTTTCAATCTGCTCCCGTCCATCCGCTCCCAGATATATCTCTCCCACGCGAACTGCCTATTGCACGATACATACTCGTAGTAAAGACTATCTGTCGCCGCGCAAGAAAGATAGAGAGAGAGCGCCGCGCACGCCATTGAACAGAAAAGTGATTTCCGCTTAATTTTGCGTCACTGCGAGCGCGATAAGAGATTTCCGCAACGTTTCCAACTCGGACTACACGAGCTCGCCATAAGCCAGTAATGACTCTTTAAGTAACGGCACGTCGCGTCCCAGCAATTTTCAGCCCTTGAAATGCCTTTCTAACACACAGTGTTGTCGTCTAAAATCCATCTTATTTGGATGCTGAATATTAGCCAACACCTCGGGCTTTCGTATCAACCGGACCCTACGCCATACTCCAAGATAGCATATAATCTATCGCTCATCCGTCATTTCCTCGAGAAGTGCTCTCCAACTTGAAACGAAGACGCTCTCGTGAGCCATTGTAACCCGGACCTCTTTGTACGCACTTGACGTACACGCGCCACTGCCAACTCGAGTACTCCGACACACACGTGTACATGCGCGTGCTTATATGGGCCAGCCTCCCCCCGACCGACCACCCGTCCCTCTCGCGTCCGTCTTCAAAGAAAACGAGGCGCAACAATTTCGCAGATAGTACACTTGTACAACGGAAACGTCGGACGTGCGATCGCTTGCATAAGGCAAGTCGCGCGAGCGCGCGAAGCTGTTTGAAGTGCGAGTTGGCGCCGCCCGTAAACGCGAAGCATTCTAGAGCATATTTTCGAGTCGGCCGCCGCTGCTGCCGCCCCGACAACTCCCCGAAGGAGGGCGGGGGGAGGTGGAGAGTGATGGTGGGAGGGAGACCGTAGGAAGGGGAGTGGAAACGGACGTACGGCTATGAGGCGACAGTTTGAGAGCTGCTGTAACGTAGTTGCCGGCTCATTTGCACTATGATAAACAGCCTGTCGCTCGATCTTCGCTCTATCTCGATCTTCGTTGGAGCCCCGACGAGTTGGAAGTAAATTTAGTTTGCTCGCGTTGAGCTGCGAACGCGACATTTGACGGCATTGCTAGTCCCTGCGCGCGTGTATGCAGGAACTGGGATGGACACTGAGGGACAGAGATAGATAGATGGGTAGATAAATAGATGGAATGAAGGCTTTTGGATTGGGGCTTATTGCTATTATTATTGTTGCTGTTGCTGTTGTTGTTGTTGTTGTTGTTATTATTTGCGCTTCTATGGCGGAGGAAAGGCGCCGTACGTAAATATAGAAACTAGGATTATTAATGTCGAAAATTTTAAACGTAAAAGGTTATTATTATTACATTCACCAAGTCAAATATGAAGCTCACTCGTATGATTTGTTCTTGTTTACATTCCTGTTATTGCACTTATTCTTATGATTATTACATTTTATGAAGTGTCGTTTGATGGCTTGATTTGGTGCTCAATTAATTCTACGCATTTTCCAATAAATCACAATTCTCTCAATGTGCAATTAAACGTTCGCTTGTATTAATCAAAAATCTTGAACTGCGTAAAACCGTTCGTGTGTCTGTGAGAACAAATGAGAGAGAAGCTTAGCGACAAGAGACTTGGCGAACAATTAAAGACCTCATTGAAATTCAATATTATTGGCGTGTGTTGCAGTACAGATTACCAAGAGGAAAGTAAAGCTCGTAAAATGGAGTGTTTAAACAGTTTTAGCGCTGTAAAATATTTAGCAAGTAAGATGTAATTGAAATGACAACACATGTTACTTTAATAATGAATTAGATTTTTAATAGTTCGCTTTATATAGCAGCTTGTGAAATGCCTTCGAATGCATATGTAACACTTGTTACTTTTAGCAAATAATATAACCTGGAATTGCAAAACTTAAAGTTCCCTCACTGCTACACATAAAAGTCTAGGAATTACAATAAACGTAAACAAATTACTAATGCTAGAAGCTGCAAATTAATCAGCCTTCTTTTTTAATAAGAGTCACGTAAAGTAAAGCTCCAATAGATCCAACGGGACAAAAACTAATAATTCCCCCAGGTTGCGTCATTTAATATAAAGCTTTTGCAGCCTAACACTGAAAATGTTTACAATAACGAAGCGTCCGCCATCGCAAATCTCTAAAGTAGCCGAAACAGCTGGCGAGCGTAAAGATAAGAGAGAAGTCGAAGTCGAAGAGCAAATTCTCAAAACTCCCGCCTGAGCTCTTGTGAAACGCACTTTAGTACAGTGACTCGATTGAAATCCTCGTTCGCGCGTCTTTACCGCTCCTCTCTTTCCTTTTACTTCTTCCTCCTCCTCCTCTTCTTCTTCATCTTCCTTTTTACTTTCTTTTTGTTATTAGTCTCTAGTGTACGTACGCGCGCACTTAAGGAGGCGGATGTCGGTGCGATTTTTTCCTCCGGCAAGCTCTTTTTCTTCGTCGAATCTCGCGCCCTACAAGTGCTACTTGGCGGGTTCGCGCATGCGCGCCGGCGACTCGCCAGCGTCGTGCGATTTTTCCAGACATGACTTTTTATTGCCAAGTTAAAAGCAGGCTCAAGTATTGTGAGGATCGAAGCAATAAGGGTCAAGAGCTACTTATATTTTATCTCGCGATTCACTTATCCCAATGTTGTACAATGAAGCAGCTGCATATTTCAACGTATTTTTTTTTTTTTTTTTTTTTTTCTTGCTTTTTTTTTTTTTTCTCTTTTTCATATTTTTCATTGGCGAATTTTCGTTCTTTTTTCAATTTTACCTCGAAACTCAATAATCAACACGTGGTCTGTTGATTATTTCGAAATGTCAATTTCGGGATAAAATGTTTGATAAATGCATTCGTGGTGCTTGTAAATATTTGTATAAATTTTTTTACATAAACATTAAAAGAATATAATCAATTTTATACTTCCTGTTCTTTATCGTGAATATCATTCTGCTTCTATTTGATTCTTATTCAATACAAACTTACGACTTAATACTTGTACATATATATATATATATATATATGCATGTACATTGCATATTAACTGAGCAAATGTTTAAAATTTCCGAAATTCCTTATGTATAAAATTCTATATTAAATTACGAAATTCTACGATAATACATTATTAAGAACTAAAAATATTTTTTTGAAAAATATATAAACTATTGATATTAGTTCGATAAATGAAACTAAAAATATCTTCATTTATATAGTATAATAAACTATGAAAAAAATAATAAAGCAAATTTCACAAACTATTACATAGCTAATCGCAAATTATTGTTACAAAACAGGGACACACAAAGATGGTCATAATATAAATATCATGTCTAATCGAACTTCGCGTCAATTATATTATTACATGTATTGAGTTACACTGATATTATGATTACAAACGGCGCTGTATATTTCATTGCAAAATCAACACGACATTGATGAATCGTCATAATAAACAATTTACTTACCTAACACTGTATTACTCCGAGTCTCACTACATAGAATTTTAAACGGTAACTTGTTGTAATATAATTAAACAACCTTTAAAGTATTTAACATAAGCGTACTCTTATTTTTATTTGAAAGAGATGTAAAAACAGGTTATTTTTAAGAAACGATTAGCTGTTGAAAAAGTAATTCTTAAAAGTGCATTAGTCGTATAATTTCATAAAGTTAATAAATAATATTGTTAATAAAACTAGTATTTTATATAATTTTATGATATCTTGATATAAATATATATAAGAAATATATCCTTTTGATGTAAAATTAATTGGGAAACATAAAGCTAGTGTGCATGTAAAATTTCATATTTTCAAAAAACAAAATGTCAAAATTGTCAATACATGGTAAACTGCACATTCCCAATTAACTTTTTAAGAAGTTTACTAATGTCAGATAAAATCTGTCTTTTATCTTAATATTGAAACAATCATAACAAATATTAAGAGCAATTAATAACCAAAATGATATTTGACTTTTTACACGACTAATTAATTTGTGTATTTAATGTTTGTTACAATATAGGAAAAAATATATAATAAACTATGCAAGTATTTCCAATTCAATAATACAGCTTTGCATAGATTTACTTTTAGTAAAATTGTTCTACAAACGCTACGCTTAAATATTATTGCAATTGATAAATATTTTTGATGAAATAACAATTAGTATTGTTATGTCGAAAAGAAAAACAAAATCAAAAGCTGATTGTTACAAGTGTTCGATCAACGTTATATTAACGTTACATTAACGTTACATTAACGTAGCCCATTGAGTGGAATTTAATCAAATTTACTTGGCTGCCGAGTAAATTTGACCCAATGTTCTACTTCACGTATACATGGTCAGTCAAATAAAGTTGGCTCGAGTGGTTGAGTAACTTTTACTCAATCGAAATTATTTAATCAAATAAATCCTATCGGACGTATCTTGGCCGACCCGTTATACGCCGACTTTCCTTAACTGTCGTCAAGTAAGTTCCGGTGCAGTATTTGTTTTTTACATCAATTCGAGCAAGTAGATCTCAAGGGGTCGAGCCGTAGTAAGAAACAGCATAACAACCGGTCCCGCTCTCGGCTACATCCACAAATCAAATAATGAACTCGTTGCATCAACCATCAATCGAAAGTATTTCCACGAAGAACGAAGATGTCGGTGTCCGCGCTGGGAAAACGGGCAAAAAGAAAACGACCACTCGACCTGCTCGCGCGAACCCAATCGAGCTCACCGAGGATCGATGCCACGCGTCTCCCTCCCTCCATCCCCCACCCTCCCCAACCCCACCCCACCCGCCCCAAGATTAACGAAAAATTAACCCCTCGTTCTCGGTTGACCCTTCGGTGCTTAAGCGCGCACGTGTCCGAGCAATTTCATCAGGCGCATGCTGGCGATTGTCTTGAGTAAAATAAGATAAATCTGAGATCGATCTTTTCAGAATCGAGGAATCGCCATTTGGCGCGTCCAGTCGCCAAGCGAACGAGGACCCGAGAAGGAATTTCAGCCGAGTTCCGTCACCGCCGCGATTATCTATACCTGCATTTTCTAATCAGGAAAATGGTCTTTCGTCCCAATAACCACATAAAGCCCCCACACATTTAATACATCGTGTTAGAAAATTGAGCCGCGTGTGTTAGTTGCTATATTATTTCATTGGTAAATTGTAGCGTAATTCCTTAGCGTTTTAATGATCGGCTCATTTCAATCTTAGCACCATAATAAGAATTCAGGTGATTGAAAAATTTAATATAATGGTCGAGCGGCATCGAATGAAATATTTGATAAATTGCAGATAAAACTATCATTATAGATCATGTTCTTTTTTATTTTGACGTCTGTATATAGTAAAAGGAAAGCCACGATAACGGCTTTACAATGATAAATTATTAAATATTTTCAGGCCTTTAGATTTATATTTATATTATGTCTACTTAATTGAAATTTCGCTTCATAAGTTTGTATATGGTTCGTAAATGTATAAATGTATTATGTAAGAATCATAATCGTTACTAAGTAGAAAATTATATATGCACCCATGTTATAATGCATTTACACACATAAATTTAAGAATGCTTTTCCCGAAAATGCACTATACACTGATCATGCTGTTTTCATTTCTTTCAAATGACGTGAAAGTTTCAAACACTTCTTTTGAATTTTAAAATCAATTTAGTTCTTTTGAATGCTAAAATCATTGAATAGTTTAAGCTTCGGGTTCTAAATAAATGTCTGCTGTATATATTGAGAAATATCGCCTTCGATATCAATCATTAATGGTTATTTATATTAGATATATAAAAATATGTATTTCATTAATATTAGATTACAATTACATTAATATACGCATCTTTATCGAAAATCTTTTCCTTTTTAATCTCAATAACTTCCCCCCCTCCATTCTTTAAGACATAGCTTTATCCCAACTATATATATATATATATATATATATATTTATATATAATAACGTTACTTTCAATCAAAGTATGCAGAAAAAATTATCGTTTCTACATAAATTCGCACAAGTAGTAAAAATACCTTTTTTCAATATACTTGTAACTAATAAATACAGTTTGTCGTATATTTTTAATTGCTGCGCATTAATTTCTCATGATTAAACAACTATTTTGTGTTCTAAAAATACAAATGTTTAAAAAGTCGAATAAATTAAAGTAAAATATGTGAAAGGTGAGTTTCCTTTAAATAGATTCCAAGTACATAAATTGGGAATAAATATTAAAATATTACTTATGAATAAATATCTTTCAATTACAAATTGCTAAAGTAATATTATGTGGCATCGCTGCATAGGCAAATAAAATTGTACGATATAGCGCTATAATCATAATTAAAATAAGAAAATTTTCAATTTATTTAATTCAGAAAACTTTATTGACATTATTCAAACGGCATATAATTTTAGAGTATTGCAATACTTTAGTCATTAGTTGAAATCCCGATACGTTATATCTAACTACGTTTATGCAACACATAACATATATATTATACACATACATTATTGTAAGGTGTTTATGTGACTATAACATATTTTTTATTTCAATAACACCGTCTATCTTTATAGCCCCTTGTTATTATTAATTCCAATAACCATAAGACAATCACAACAATATAGGAATAAAAACGATATCTTCGACTCGATAAATAAAATTTGGTTTTTAAATTTCACCACCAAGTATAATAAAATCTCTCTCGTATATACAATTGCACGAACTTTATCCTCTTTTTATTTATAGAATTACGTCCCATTTATATACGTAATGTAAAATTATTTTACAGACTACTGGGATTAAGACTATCGAAATTACAACTGAAAAATTAAATGATTCGGCCAAACAATCTATCGTAATAAATAAGGAAACACTTTCAATCCCATGTTTATTAACTTCCCACGTGAACATCACGAATCCCCGAGTTATCTTTCCCTTGGATGTATTTGTAGCTAATTATTGGCTGGTTAAGGAGCAGAGATGCTCGCCGAGCCTCATAACTTTGCACTTGCTGTCTCAGTGAGCAATTAAACAATCTGGGAAGAAGGCCGAAGGAAGGCTCGCTAATCCAATGGGATCACAACTGGTGGGGAATTGACGCTTAACGAGCTAAGGCAGCCCCGCTCAAGCTTAAACAGTACTTTATACATACATACATACATACACATATATATACATACATATATATATGTTTGTGCGCGCCTGTGTGTGCGTGCGCGCGGGCCCGATAGCCCTTGCACGGAAGTCATTTCCCTTATCGATGCAGCTCGCGAGGCATCTATCGACGATCTCACCACCATAAAGCGTCTCTCCTCGTAAATGCTTTAGCATCAGTGCCACCATCGTGCAGAGGCAATCACGGATAAATGCCAAGATAGAGTCCAGAGTGACTCCTCTTCCTCCTGCTTCCATGCACGAATATGCCATAATGGAGGTCGCGTGCGCAAATGTCCACTCGATCGCGCGCGCGCGCGCGCGCGCCGGCACTGAGATTCCACTTAACGATCTCGCGAATCGCGGACACGAGCGACTTGAGATACTTCCTCTCTTTCCCTCTTTATTCTTGCAAGAGCTGCTCCTCGAACATGAAAGCGTGATTGTTGCCCTCCTCTTTTCCGGCGACCCTCCACACGACAGAAAATAGCCAATCGAACCTTCTCCCACCCTTTATCTCGGGCCTCCCCCCCACTCACTCACTCTCTCTCCCCCTCCTGCTCCTCTACGTTTCTATTGCAGTTTTCTACGTCGTGCGGATCCTCTTCTACTGCATCTTCTTTCTTTTGCCTCTAAGCCAGCTTGTACGTATCACGGGAAATCCTATCTGTTGTTGGGATACGAGTGCATCGCGCTGCACGAGATGCATGCTTTTTGTAATAGCTATAGTGGATAAAGGAGGTAGATCAATTTACACACACGCGCGCGCGCGCACACACATATACGCATTCGCGCGCGTACACACAAATGGAGAGAGAGAGAGAGAGAGAGAGAGAGAGAGATCGTCTTCAAAGTTTACAAACGTTCGTGCAGAGCAGGTAGATGAGAGAGTACAACTATGGGAATGCAGAAGAGGAATCGATGCTTTGATCGCGACGGATGACCGAGCGTGCGTTTAAGGAATTAGTCGCTTTGTTAGTTATTTGTAGGTTTGTGCAAAGATTGCATAACGAACTCTCGTCATTACAAGAGAGACTGAATGATTAAGAATTTGGTGAAATTGGAATTATTTGAAGGGTTACGTGAATAGTGCGCTTGAAATAATTTTAAATGATCGAAGGCACAATAGACGAGTAATTTGAAGTAAATCAAATTAAATATTATTGGATAAATCTTCGTTGCCGTTAGCATAAAACATGGAATGGCTTGTTTCAAAGAATGACGGTGAGTAGAGATGTGACGAATGAGAGGAAAACGTTGAACCAGACACAAGCAAGCAGGCATTGTATTAAAAAAAATCATATAAGCTGTTATTAACTGAAAAAGCACTTGCCTGCTTTACTTATCACGTACAGATATAATCGTGTAATTTTAAATTTGAAACCATATCGTTTGGCCAGTATATTTCCTTCCTCACTGAAAGCTTTAGTAGTACTATATAGGTTATATATAGGTTATATATATATATGTATATATATAATTATACGATGTTGATGAATTTTTCAAGCGTTTTAGAATTTTTACTAATAACGCAAGCAAGTGCACGCAGTCATGCTAGACAATTTTCGGAAAATCGTGTACTATTATAAGGGAAAAATATAAGGAAGCGACGTAAAACCTTTTCCAACCGATATTGAAATATTGTAAAAATCTTTGTACAATCTCAGGCCATTACAAAATAATCGCTGGATGAAATTTGCGTTCACATGCATATCCAAATGCTTCAAATTAATGGCATTAATATTAGAAATGATCGGTATAATAGATCGAGCGATTAATGCTCGCATTACTCAACATTCTAACATAAAATGTAAGCGTAAAATTATAAGATAAGGCGCAGGAATATAATTGACAGGAATTATCTTCCAGACTTATAGAGTAGTTTTAAATTGATTTTAATTTAAGTGGACATATTTCGAATTCTTATCTCTCCTTCCTCATCCACGGCCGGCATCTTTAATAGAAAATTAATCTAATTGCACATAATTCACAATCGTTCGATTTAATAAATCATCGGGCGCGTTGCATACACTCGGGCACTCGGCGTAGTAGAAAAATTCACTCAATGCCTCATCGTCGCTTCAGCGGAATATCACAATCGTTCCACCCGCGAATTCCACGAATAATAAGCAATTATCCATCCCTGCCCCTAAAACAGCCGAGCTTTTATGCTCCAGCAATTTCAGCGAGCCCTCGGCTCCGCACCTCATTATCTTTGAGCGGGATTAGCGGCGAGTCTCAAGCCAACCCAATCATTCTCAAAACCCTGCCCCCCCCCCACCCCCAAATCTATTTGGCTGGCACTGCTGGAAATGCGCGGGAGGGCTCGAAAGCTCGTCTCCGTGGGTTGAAAATGCCGAGTGCTCGGTCACGTTGTCTTCACGCTCGACTCTCTCTCTCTCTCCCCGCGGCTAACTCCAATTTCGCTGTAAACACGAGCGCGACCGGGGACACTGCAGCCGCTCCCTCCTCTTTCATAAAGTGGACGACCGCCGTCCGAGACACTTTTGCTCCGATCGGCCATTAAATCCCTTTACCCGCGCCTTTGCACGAGGGAGGGAGAGCGGAGGGCGTTAATTGAAATTGGAAGCCAAGTCCGTTGGTCAGCTGGGAATATGTTTTTTTTTGGCCCCGCTGGGGAAGATTAGGCGATTCGTTCGGTGTGGCGAGGCTTAATGCGTTCTAGGCTCTTTGAGCTTGTGCTGCCCGCTTGATTTTTCCATGCAATTTTCCCCTCCCGGCCTTCTTTGCCGAAGCGAAGCTTTCCAAGCTCAAGTTATTAGCTTTATGAAACATTCTCCCGGTAGCTGAGGCGTTGCTTAATGCCTGCGAATGGCGAAAATAATTATCTTACATAACTTGGGTGGCTGTGTGCGTTGCAAAGATTTATAAGCCACTAGTTTTCTTCGTATTCACTTTGGCTGGATTTAGAGGCACGAGGTTTTCCGTGCGCTTGGGTCGAGAAATTTTTCTTTCACAATGAATCAAGTATAAAGCCTATCAATTAACGCGAGTATTTTCAATTTGTACGAGTGTTTTCCATCACAATAATTCCTTGGACTGGCTGCGCGCGCGCGCGTATTCGCGCATAAAAAATAATGGTTATCATTCGGATAAACTGGCTGCTTACGTAATGGGAGAATCGACCGAATATAGTCGAATTTAAGCAACTAACAACTTTGTTTACAAATTAGTTCCTCAACTACTGCCATCCCACGATTGATAGCAGTGCTTGTTTTTCTCTTTTTTCCCCTCTTTAAACAAAAAACCAAGCTTCGTGCAAACAAAACCGAGACGGACCAAAGTCTTTTCAAAGTGATTATTTTCATACGAATCCCTTAAAAAGTACAGTTCGCTTAATGTTGGAGAAACACAGGGTCTCGTGGTAATGTGTAAAGAAAGCAAAAGAAAGCAAAAGAATAAGAATAAGAATAAGAAGAAGAAGAATAAGAAGAAAACTACGATACTCTCAAAAGAGCAGAAGCGATACACCGCTAGACTCTGCACTGGCAATCTCCGAGCTACGCGAAGAAAAAAGATGAGTAACGGCGTCGATAGGTCGATGGTATTAACTTAATAGCCGTAAATTACGGCTCGTCCCTGTAGATTAAAATTAATTATTGCTACGCTCGTAGGTGGGTTTTGTCTTTGCGAATTCGGTATCGTCCGACGAGAGCGATGCGTTCTCACGGGAGTCACATGCTTTTCTGCATTTACTAATCTCCCGTTACATTATTCACAAAGGCGCGCCTCGCCCCCCCCCCGCCCATGGGCATGAAAAAACAAAGCGAGTGTATCACTTGGGCATCTACGAATGACCGACCCAATGGCCTTTCTATGCCAACTAAACTAACCGTCCAAGCGCTAATTACCCTCTAGCCTCCGTGTCTCCATTATCACAACTAATAAGATTTAATTATTATATCAGAAACTTTCTCTCCAGTCTGAGAGTCACAGCTCGCTATTATTGCGTATCCGTGTGCCGTATATATATGCATACGAGATATACACGAGCATATCGCTGTTTCATTACAACTAACCAGACGCCTGTGTTACAGCTATTATTCATTCATTGAGCGAGGACTTTGATATTGGACTAGATTTAGCCATGAGATAAATTTGAAATTTTATTGCAACAAAATACATATTCGAAGAAAAAAAAACTCTGCGTTAAAAGAATGGACAAAAACAAAATTTTCAAAGTAAAAACATTACCTCGCACGCTCTGGTCATTCATCTCGAACTCGCTAATTCTCGAAAGATGCACTCGGTCTTTCATACCTGGCTACTTGTGTACTATATATATACCTTTATAATATTGTTTATAATATTCGATTTCCTAGTGGCCATCACATTATATTCCATTTGTATAACGAAAGTTTCATACACGTGTGCTTAATATTTCTAGGCATGAGAGAAATATATGCTATTTAAATAAAGGCATAGGCCGAAACTTTATTGGTATTTTCATCTGTAATCCATGCTTTTATATAGCAATGCCGAATGCGAGGAAAAATTTATAGTGATATTATTTGTTCAGATGTTACATAAACTTTATTTCTTACACTCAAGGATTAATATTATGACATTGAGGCACGAGAGAAAAAAAAAAAATTATACACATTTCATGGTTTCCAATTTACTAAGATGTATAGGTAATCGTTACCAGGCACTTGTTTTTCCGTGCACTCTCTCCTTCAAAGAAACAATCTCAGGGAAACATACCTACAATTAGATAAAATCGGAAGAATTTATTAAATGATTAAAGCATTTTTACGCTTTGACTTCAGAATAATAATAAAAACCTGCCGCGCATCATTTGCAGTATATAAAATATAATATTCGAGGGGAAAAATGCAGGCAAAATATTGAAATAAACTCACTCGATTATTTATAGCGCTATGGTCATGCATATGTGTGTGTGTGCGTACGAATGTAATGTAAAAAAATGTTTGTGTCGAAGCCCTCGCTAACTGCTGCACGTGCTGACCGTAGCTGTCACATTACGCAACAGTGTTACGTTGTTATAGAGATACATTCGACGAATTATCATAGATTTTATAAATATTAATGTAAATCTTGGCGTTCAAATAATCATTGGCTTACACGGCGATTTTGGAATTGATCGAGGGATCGGATAGCGCAAGCGTGACCGGCGTGAACGGCAATTCTGTCGCGTAGATAAGCAATCGAGCTAATGAAAACAAACTCTGTACGTCTTATTCACTAGAGATTGGCAGAATATCTAATCGTTATGTATTAATGGGATATTATTTATTAATATTACGAGACACTCTGCCTCTCTATAATCAGAAACTTATGTTGGCAATATATCCCGAGTATGCCAGTAATTTTAACTTTGCAGCTGGAGTAAAATTCACGAAATTTGTGGGATTAGAGTTATTTCGGAATACTCGAGTAAATTTTCCTTCAAAAAAAAAACAAAAACAAAAAGAACAGAAAAACCCTGCTATAAATTTTTCCACGCATTAGCATTCGTGTTATATAAGATTTTGAAAATTGATAGAGTATAATAGCTCTGAATTATAGATGAATTGCATCCAAAGCATATTATGCGAACGAATCATTCACTCCGCCGCTGCTACAAACTGACATTATGTCCCAAACAATTAAGACAATTATTTAACATGGGAATAGAATTTTCCAATACAGCAAGTACCACGGCTAATTGGAATGTTGGCTGTAGCGCGGACACGTCTCGAAATACGCCGACCATAATAAAATGATTTAAGTGCGTGAAAAGATAGAGGAACTCGGCTGGAGGTGCTTTGATCGTACGGTGTGGCACGGCCAGTGTTTGCGAACGGACACCAAATTACATTTTTTATTATTCGCCTCATAGTTTCTGAACTCATCCCGCACATACATTACACTAGACATGGCAACGGTACACCGCTAACTTCGTTTATTTTTAGTTCCTATTCGCAGAGATGAGGAAGGGAGGCAGATAGTCGGAGAGAGGCGGTATAAAGAGATGAAGAGAGAGAGAGAGATGAAGAGAGAGATGAAGAGAGAGAGAGAGAGAGAGAGAAAGTATTTCGTACCGGCCACGAGCAATTTACGAGGAGTACGGCGACTGCCGAAGGTTGCGAAAAACTTTCAAGAACGTTCTCCGGCTTACGCTGCACGGCTACGTTGCGTCTATGCCGCGATTTTCTGCACTTGTGTTCTGCCTCGGCAGCTGATCTCCGCTCCGATCTGCCGTGCCCGACTCTCCTCGACCAACCCGTGGAACAAAGACAGGGGCAGCGCTCGAGCTGGGAAAATAGAATGCACGGCAAAAAAGAATGATAAGGGGGAGGAGGAGGAGGAGGAGAGGATATTGGGCGGGGCGCGGCGGGGCTGAGGGGCTGGGGGGCGGGTGGGGGGCGGGCTGGGGGGGGGCAGGAGAAAAGCGAGGAAATAATTATAGATGAGGTGGGGAAAGAAACTTGCCGGAGCCTGAAAAATTACCTCACCGTGGTCGAGCGAGAAAGCTTCGAGAAAGACTAGAAAATCACTCTTTAACGGGAGTGAAGAGTGGAATGATCGTTGACAGAAGTGCAAATGAGACGGGCGAAAATAGATGATCGTATTTAAGCCTTCGTCTGCGATATTCAGGATGGTTTTGATTTGTCATTTTATCACATAAAAAGTCGAATTAAGCCAGCAGAAGCTAAACTTTTGCATAGAAAATCCTGAGCTTCAAATGTAATAGAACGAACAATTGTTGTTGTTGTTGTTGTTGTTTTGTTACGAACTTTTGCGCGATTCAAATAACGAATGAGCAGAGTCGAAGTTATATACGACGTAAAAAACACAATCAGTAGGCTTCCATAATAAAGAATTGCTTATCGGGTAAATGCAATACATAATTCATGAAGCTCTCGAGCGCAAAATTTCTGAATAAATTTATCGGGCATATTGTTGCAGTGACAATATACACGAGAAAAAGAGAGGCAATGCGAGGAAAATTAAAAATAAAATGCCCAGCTACGGAATGGGAAAAAAGAGGTGGAATCACGTGCGTCATGTAGCAGTACGCGCGTGTGCCTCGGTCGAACGCGTTTCCGCTCGATTTCACACTTTGCCCGGAATTCTCTTGCTTTCTGCTCTTTGTGCCTGCTGCTCCTCCCCCTCCCCCTCCCCCCACCACCCACCCCCTCGAACGCCCTCGCCACTCCCATAACCTTTGCGTCCTGTGCCCCCTTTTTTCAATCTCCTTCACTCGCGTCTTATCTTTTTCCCTGCTCGCCACCGGAGCTGTCAATTTCATATCGCCGAAGCTTTGCTCCTCCGACTCTAATACCGTTCACCAACGACAGAGACGTGGCTAACTTTTCCAACTAAGCTGCCTTATCTCATCGAGATTGATTCGCACCAAGTGGCATTTTTCAAAGTGAAAATTTCGCCACAGACAATACGACGCATCCTCTCATCCCTTTACACTTTATCTAATTATTTAACTATAAGGTGACTATCTGTCTTACCATTTGAGTTATTGACAATTTAAGCCCTCGTGTCCGACAATCTGAAACAGAAAAATGCAAATAATACGTTAAATTGTCTCTTGAGATCCGTACAAATTCAAGTATCAACATTACGTAAGAGCTTAAATCTAGAGCCATAAAGCGCTAAACCTCAAGCTCTTAAAATCAAATCAATCGTAAAAAAATAAATATCCCTATACGTATGTGTACTTGTGTCATCTATTAAAAAAAAAATAATGCACGAGGAATAACTAAATATAAGAGGGAAGTGAATTTATGTGAGATGATAGGGAAAATGCCGGGGCGTTGATTGAATGTGAACAAGTCACCTCAATAGTTAAAAATAATCTAGGGCTATTAAAAAACCTGCAGTTTAGGTTTCTATTCAAATAGAAAGTTCCAGGAAGGCTTCTCGTACGTTTCTAGATTATAGATCAAAGTAAAGTGACCCCTACGAGACTTCGAGCTTAAATGCGAGATTTAAGATGGGATTAAGCAATCGTTAACCTCAAATTGTGCAACCCATTTAAGAATATAATATTTAAAGACGATCGGGCAAATATTATCTGAAATTGATCGGAAATTGAAGAGTTATTTAGTAAAAATAAGATACGTATAGCTTTCTCTAAGCTGTTTAAACATTGCATTTTATCAAATTGACTTGATTCTCAAATGTACATAATAGAGGAATCAATATTGTCGTGTGTGTCTTTTATATTGATATTGTCTCCCGTGATATTTAGTAGCGCCTCCCACACCTCTTTATCAATGAATTTTCATAATCATAATCAATTTTCATGGTATGTCGGTAAAATAGGGCTAAAAATAAGAATTTTTATAGCAAGCCCAATGGCTATGCTTTTGAATGTTGAAGATCATCGCTCGTATCTTGAATTCGTGGTGCTTAAGTTAATTCGCAACTGCCGATTAAATTCGATCGCAAATCTCTTTAAATAGCAGCGCAAAATGCTCGGCCATTAATTGTAAAATCACTATTAATTAATTATAATCCCATTTGCCAATATCCGACGAAATTTTCTCGTCCACCAAAGCAATGGAAGCGTCCGCTGCTTATTAACAATCGAAGCGGCCAGTCACGGAGAATCGAGACTACAAGCGCAAACTGGCAAAATGTTTGAAAAACCAAGAGAAACATCGTTGAAAGTCAAGTGGACACAAGCAGCGCCATTCTTCAGCACGTCTGGGCCTCAAAACATTCCCCGATAACTCATCATTCTCCAAAGTGACTCTTGGTCTTCCCTCGCCTCCTCGCACTTTACATTATGACACACTAACACAAATAGTTGCGCGACTCGTCGTTTATCAGTCCCTTCCAACCTATGCCTCCTTAGCACTAAGGCCGTAAACCCCCTTGGGGAGGGACCCCCCGCCGCCCCCACCTGCCCCCGCAACCCTCGGTGGCCCCGAGCTCTCCTCGTTAAAAGGACACACAGAGAGAGAGAGACAAAGAAAGATAAAATCCTGCCTCGATCGGCATGAAGGTCTCGAGCGAGTCATCATCGGTCACGTCGTCACGAAAGTGCAACGCGAAAGCACACAAGAGTGGCCTGAGACGGTGCTCGAGGCCGAGAGTTCGCGTGGACGTCGTCCGTGGGGCCGTATCGACGAGGCAGATGAGGAGCAGCGGAGACGCGCACTGTTTGAAGAAAGAGTGTCAGTGACCGAGAGCCTTAGGCCATCGTCGCTCGCTCGGGGAGGGAGGCTCCATTTGCTCCTCTCCGTCGGCACTTTTAAATATACCGTTCGGAGCGGCGCGACTCTGGGCAATGGGAGTCGCGTAATGGGGTAAGTGCCGCGGTTAATGAAGACGCTCGAACCACGTCACCCTTGACCGCAGCCGCTGCGCTTACGTGGAAGGACCATTTCCTTTGCCAGCTAATCTCTTTGGACGAGGGGAGAGCGGTTGTGGGAGGGCGGGGGGAGGAGGAGTGAGAAAGCGACGACGGCGGCGGTGGCGGCGGCGCGTGGGGTGGGTGAGAGCCGTGTCTGCGCGCACTTTCGTGGCGTGGATCGGGCGGCTGGAGGGGGGCGGGGGGGGTCGGAGTCAGAGGAGGTCCGACGACGAGAGGAAGATGTGTGTTATTGAATTTACTAAATAGTGCTAAGAGGGCTAATGCGGACTTTTGCGGAGATTGAGAGGCCGGAGCTCGAGAGGCCGGCCGCCTATCTCTTACTACTTTCGAAAAAAGAGGGCAGGCCGTAAATTATATCTACTGACAGATCATTCCCAAAACCATCCGGAAAGTAGGTGAAGCCGCTACGAGTGCCTTCTTTTGCTTCTTCCATGATGCAATTCATTTTCCCCTCGGAATATACCTTCTTAACTTGTACCGTTAAGCGCGCAAAAATTGCGTTTTCCTATTTTTAATTCCCGCCCGTCGCTGACTTTGTACATTTATTGAGCAACGATAATGTATTTTTGAAAATGTACAACTCGCTGCGTATCAATGCGAAGCTAAAATTGTGCCAATGTAACATAATATTAGACATTGTGGGTAAATTCAAATATAGAATAAAAAATATTGCTCATCGCTGCATTCGTAGGAGGAGGAAAAATTCAAAATTCTATGCAACGTCCACGTAATGGCGCATAAACAAACACAAACAAATATACATCCATATTCATTAGAGGGAATAAACCTCTAATTTAGATTCTTTATTGAAATTCGAAGCGTACGAAATAGGAGTAATATTCGGCAAAAAAGTCATGGACATGCATCATAAATATCACGGGTCTTGTATATTTATAAATAAAATACTTAAATTATGTTCTTGCGGATTAGACAAAGTTGGTTTGAATTGGAAAATAATTTTTCTTACCATTAGCTAATCTACCTTTTAATTCTGAATTTAGTCTTTATTAATTTATTAATAGTCTGCTTCATTCGAATCACTGAAGTCTTTATTTTATTTACTTCACCTCGATTCTTCTTTTCTTATTAATTTTATTTTTGCATAAATTTTTACGACTAATCATTTATTATGACTTTCGCTAAATTATATTTAATAGAGAATTGCAATTAGCAATGTAGTATATAATAATTAGCACATTTTCTTACCAAAGTGCCAGATTTCATTACGATTTTGATCGAATTTAATATGCCCTGAGAATGTTGATACTCGGACCGTAAATGAACGATTATCTGCATTTTTTATTAAATTCGATAAAAGATATTGGAAAATAAGCATGTGATTTGGCCTTAGAATATTGCTACTATCAAGCACACTCTTAAAAGTTTCTAAAAATTCATTGGGATTAAAAATATTTTGAAAACACAATGACATCATCGCGTTAGAACAAAATAGCTTGGGTAAGTACAGAAAGCCATTTCAAATCCATTCAATTTATACGCGTAAAAATGAGAGGAGTATCGTTGTCGCTGTCATCCTCATCGTCGTCATCATTCATCCTGAGCAATAAACTTTCGTTGTCGGAGAACTACGTGCATCATAAACGAATCGAACTTTCCAATACATTTGTCCGATGCCTCGCGCACTTGGATTACCGTAATACGTTCCTGCGACTCTCCACTCACCAGAAACGTCAGCTCTCTCTCTCTCCCTCTCTCTCCCTCTCTCTCTCTCTCTCTCTCCGAGCCCACAGGCTCTGACGTTCATATGAAAAAATAAAGAAAAACATGACAGCTTGAACTACAAAAACGAGTTTGGAGAGTCCAAGATTTTACTTTTTTTTCCTCGTATATCGATATATGTATATATGTATATATATATGTATATATGTATACGCACGGTTGGAACAAATCATTTTCCATGATGGAGGATTTGACAAGATTTTGATTTGAAAGTGGGTTACCGGCGCTTTAAAATTAAGAATAATCAATGCTGAGCTGCTACTTATTTATATTTCAACGCCTCGTTTCTTTCATTAATTATATCTTTAATTATCGGTCGCGATGCCAGTGCATTAAACGACGCGTTGATAGTAAAGCATTTCAGAAATACAATTGGCTTTAAAATAATGGAACAATGCAATGCTTAAGCTGGAGGAAAAACTTATTAAAAAGCAAATATAATAACCGGAGATAAGATGGACAGTGAGCGTTTGAATGTGATTTATAGTAGACGGAATAAATCGAATAAGGAATTGTGAATAAGGAATTTAAAAATTATTTAAAGTAGGGTAATCATATGAATTATGCCATTTTAGGAAAATATCATCCAACTTGGCATGATCGATGAAAGAAATTGCTTCCTAAATTTAAATATACATTGAGAAACATACCATCATTATTATTATATCGCACACGATGAGTGTGCTTTCAAAATAATATTTACCATTAGCGGCACGAATTAAAAAATAAATAAATAAATAAACGCATTAACAAGCCAGTTGGATTAATTATTCACGGGATTGCAGAAGCAGCGGATTTCGATATATTCTAGGCAGCACGAAAGAGAAAGAAATCAAAATCCCTGGACTAAAAACGTTGGCGCGTGCGACATAAATAATATATAGGATACGAGTGCGGTTTTGAGCAATGGATGCCTTACTTTGTAAAATTTGTAATTCAAAGGAAACAGAATTTTCACGCCAACGCCTTAACCACCACAACTTCTTTATTCCGATATTCGAAAATCGACCCAGATTTCTCGGGATCGACCCTCTTTAAGCTCTCAAGGCTCTCCTATTACGCGGATAAGCCTGTAATTCGAGATGAATTGTAACCTAACGGTAGGTGAGCCGATGAAAAACGCCGTTAAAAGTTAATGTTCTTGAAAACAGTATGGACGGGCACCTATGTTGATTTATCGAAAAATGCTCGGGACGCATGTTTTAGGTTAAACGTCATCTTATTTTGAGAGTGTTACCACTCAATGTTGTATTCTCTCTCTCTCTCTCTCTCTCTCTCTCTCTCTCTCTCTCTCTCTATCTATCTATCTATCTACCTATCTAAGCATCTACCTATCTATCTATCTATCTATCCATCTATCTATCTATCCATCTACCTATCTACCTATCTATCCATCTACCTATCTATCTATCTAAGCATCTACCTATCTACCTATCTCGATGTACGTATTATTATATTTAACGTATTGCTCGATAAACACTCTTCGGTAACGATATTATACTTTATAATTAAGAGGCCCGACATTTAACATTATCGCGCGTATTTTAATTGTGTTAAAGCTACCTTTCTCCCTACAGTCCTTTAATATCCCGAAACTCTAGTCACTTGCCCTCTTCTAATATATCATCGTTGTTGTTATCGTCAGTGTCGACCTAATGCGCATCGAATACAGCCATCGCACCTTAAATAAAGCAATCTAACTCGCAAACAGATGCTAAAATACGCAAATGCAGGTCCAGCTGAAAGTTGTCGCCCGAAACGAGCGGGTATTAGCAGCCGACTAGCTTTTCAAACGAAAATAGCGCCACAAGAGCAATCGGGCTCGATTAAGCAGCAGTGCAAAAAAAAAAAGGGAAAAAAACTATTGAGTAAAAGCGACACATTATTAGCTCTAAATTTTTCATCGAGCTGGAGCTCGGGGCCGCCTCGTGAATGAATAAGTGGCGTCCCGGGCATGAATAAGCAATTCTCATTAAACTGGCAATGAAATTGCCGGGGCCAAAGGAAAGGGCGCGAGGGAGGTGAGGAAGGCAATCTCATCGGTGGCGGTTAAAAGGACAGTGGGGAGGCAGGAGTGGGGCAGGCTGCGGCAGCTCTCGATCCCGATAGAATCGGCGGCGCGAGTTTCTTGCGAAAGGAGGAGTTGCCGGGCGGAGAGAAGAACCCGAGAGGAAGCAGTCGGCAGGAGATGACAGTACGTTGACCGTGAGCCGATGGATGTGGCGGTGCGCGGTGCCTCGGCGAGGAGCATTTGGCACTGAC